>LPNX010832879.1:260362-271477 GCA_001517045.1 Pseudotsuga menziesii | reverse complement strand
CAGCAGTGTAAGGTTGGGGGCCTCTGCCCCCCGTGGGTTTGGTAAAAATAGGGGATGGTTTCGCGGGGGTTGACGGGGTAGCGACACCGGGAGGTGGTTTTGCGGGGGTTGACTGGGTAGCGACACCGGGAGGTGGTCGACTAGTAGTGGCTATGGGTTGTACTGGTTGCAGGACGACATCTGGTGTCGGCGGGCGAACTGGAGGCGAAAGATACCAAACGGGTAATCCTAATGTTAAACCCGGGAGGCTAAGGGTAGCCATGACTGGGGTGCTAACCACTCCTGAGGGAGGGAAGAGGAAAGGTATGGTATGTATAGGTGTGGCGCCAATGTGGCTAGGTACCAAAGGGGGTTGAGGCAACAATGGTGGTTGATTACTAGGGGTTCTTGTGTGGTGGGACAGAGTCAATAGGTCAGCCACTTCAGTAGTAGATGACGGTGGTGGGAGTGATGGAAAAATGGAGGTCATCGGTATGTCTGAGTAAATTCCAGGACCTATAGAAGAAACCAAGGAGGTGGGGGCATCCGGAATAAGCTATTCAACTATGGGGAGCATGGGCCCTATAGAAGAAACGGCGGTGTTGGGGGCACCCGAGATAGTGTGTTCAACTATGGGGAGCATGGGCCTTATAGAAGAAACGGCGGTGTTGGGGGCACCCGAGATAGTGTGTTCAATCATGGGGAGGACATTTTCGGGTGTCGCAGCGGCCTTGGGATCGTAGTACGTGAGTTGGTCAACTTTGACCACGCGTCCCTCATGAGGGAACATCATGATGCGAAAAACGGTAGAAGCAACTGCCCGCATAGCATACATGTAGCTGCGGCCAAGTAGAAGGTTGTAGTCAAGTTGGGCATTAATAACCTCGATGTTTATCAGGACCATTTTACCAGCTAGCTAGATGGGGACATTGGTTAATAAGCCTTGTGGTTGAGCTGAACGGCCATCGTATGCTCGCAACGCAGTGGAGGACGGTTGGAGAGGGGGGGATCCCATTTTCTGCCAGATGGAGATAGGCATGACATATGTGGAGGCACCTTCATCAATAATGCAGCGATGGACGACAAAATTTCGGATGGATACAGTAACTTGAAATGATAAATTGGAGGGCAGGCGGGGTTCGGATTGGTCCAAATCATATGCCATTAACTGCGAATCATGCGGATCGATAGCCCCAATGGCTGAGAGTAAAGTCTTACGCTGCGAAGCGAAATTTCTTAAGACTTCTAACGCAGACATGGCTGCGGGAGACTGGGCTAAGTCGTCTACGATGTTGTAGTTTGACGCAGACCGCGCATTGGGGTTGTTATTGATACGGCGAAGTGGGAAATGGGGTGCTTTGGGAGCTCCATCTAGTGGAGATGGAGGTATACGTAATGGCTGATCGGTGGGATGAGCATTAGTGGGGTTATTGGTGGGTGGTGCTCCCGGGGTGGGGCCATATTGATTTCGCCGGGTTTGGAGGTTGACCTCATCGGAGGACATCATCAACAGATGGTGGGTACCTGAGTCAGACGGGGGTTGATCAGGAGCGGCGTAAGTGATTTGTTGGATAGGCGCAGTAGCTTGAGGGGGAGCTAATGGTTCAGTGTTCACTAAGCCTTGGTTTGGCAAGGGGTTTTGTAAGACCGAAGGTGGCTGCTGAGGTTGTGGGGGATTGGGTGGTGCTGGAGGAGCCGCCTGTCCTTGGCGTAGCTTATCAGCAGCCAAAAGTTGTTGAACTCGCTCCATCTGTGGACAAAAGTGTGTGTAGTGGCCATAGACCCCGCAAACAGAACAAGGGAAGTTGGTGCGCAGGTTGGGGTTTTTAGCCTGCTTGGGCGGGCGATTGGGGTTTTGATTGGTGGGGGATGCATTATCATTAGCAGGGGGATTAGGGTGTTGGCCAGCTTGCTCGGTCTGCTGGTTGTTCCCATGATTTCGGCCCCTGCCGCGGTTTTGTTGGCCCTGGTTGCATTGGTTATTCTGGTTTTGCGGCGGGTTTTCTTGGGCGTAAACCTGCCCTTGGGTAGTAGGTGGATTTTGAGTTTGCGCAGGTGTGGGAGCAGGCTACGGTGGATAGTACGGGGGTGGAGGCTGCACTGGCACGGCTACTTGAGGGGGTTGTTGATAGTGCTGTGGAGCGGGTGGTGGGTTTGCCGCGAGGGCGGGCTGTGGCTGATAATAAGGAGGTTGGGATTGTGGCGGCGCAAGAGCTGGTGCAGCCTGCTGGTGATAGTATGGCTGAGGTGCGACCGAGGAAGGCATATTGCCGAAACACTGAGGTGGACATGAAGGTCCGTGGGTATGGTGTTGATGGGGCATGTGAGCATACGAGTTGGTTGTTCCGGACTGTGATGTAGCCCGCGAAAGTTCAGGTCCAGGAGTAGGATGGGTTTTGGAAAAGGGCTGAGGCTGTGAAGAGAGACGGCCAATGATGCCATCGGCAGCGTGGGATGCCCTCGGCGCATCGTGATGTGAGGGATCGCCTCGAGGGGCATCCGGGATGATGGTGTAAAGATAACCCGACTGGGCGTAAATGAGATCAAACTGCTGGGCCTTAAGGATAGCCTCTTCCTCCGACTGGGGTCTTTCGGTTGCCACGTCCTTAGCAATGAGCGGAAGGAGGGACTTAAGGAACCAATCGAGGAAGATCCGGTCATCTAGCTTGATTTTACATAGGCTACGACGTCGCCGCCATTCATGGATGTGGTCGGTGATGTGGGTAGCCGTATTCTGTCTACATGATAGAAGGATCTCGACGCCTGCGTCATAGCGAACAGGCAACTGGAAGAACTGGAGGAAGGTCGAGGCCAGGGACGTAAAGGTAGTGTGGGTTCCGTGGGGTTGCTCGATATACCATTTGGCAGCTGAGCCAGTGAAAGTGCGCTGTAATAAATGGAGGCGAATGGAGTCGTCTACTATGGAATTGGAGGAACACCATAAATGGAAGGACATGATATGGTTCTGTGGGTCCTCACCTGCCTTACCCTCAAACTTAGGGATGTCGGAGGGGAGCTTGGTAGGCATGTGGGGCCACGCAGGGTCGTGTCGGATGGGGTCATTGGTTAACATGGCTAGGTCAGGTAGGTTGAGGCTAGCCATTTAGGGAAAACTGGATGGAGGGTGTGACACAGTAGTGGGTTGGACCACGTTGGGGCCCATGCCCCCGGGTGGAGGGGTGTTGTGAGGGATGTTACCCCCAAGTGGGGGAACTACGGTGGTAGGAGTTACTAATGGAGTAGGTATGGGTATTCCTACCGTGGGAATAGGTATGGTGAGGGGAATGGTAGACGGGCCTCCTGTGGAGGGTATACCCATGATAGGTGTAGTAACTGGTATAGTGGCGGATGTACCACTGGTGGTCCCTATAATGGAGGGGTTGGGATTCACGCCAGCCATGGGGCTAGTGGAGCTAGTGTAAAGAGTGTTCTCGGGGTCTGGTGACGGAGTCCTGTGCCGCTGACGAGTGGAGTCGAGTGACAAGGCTCGAGATCTACGGTGATGACGGGTGTTGTCAAGTGAACCGTGCTGTGGGGGCTCGCCTCTGAGGCGACGAGAATGTATCGGAGAGTCAATGGTGACAAGTGGTTTTCAAATATGTGGGTTGTGGTGTCGAAAAAACAACTCAAAAATCCTAATGCAACCGTGTGTGCAGAAGGAGAGCTTGAAAAATAAGGCACTCAGGCCAAAAAGCAACTCAAAACACCTACTATAACTGCGTGCTACAATAGGCGGAGTGTCAACAAAGTGGTCAGAATACCAAGAAGCAGTCGGTTTCCTAAAAAAGAAAAATCGATGGACTCACTAGACCCAGAGGAGGTAAGGGAGCATGCAAACACCTAACTAATGGTATTATGACTTAACTAAGTATACCCTTTGCAAGGTGATGAAATCCAAGTCAGACAATATAAATAGGAAAGTCAAATGGCTAAAGTATCCCCCTACCGGGAGGGACACCGGGTACGCAAACCTAGAAGTATGGCAACTAAGATACCCCATTCATGACACGTCCAGAAAGGTGAATCTGCCGCTTGGTCCTTTAACCGCAATATTCCCTATACAGGGATATTCCGAGAACTACGAAAGGTATCCCTTCAGTTACTGAATGGATTTCGGTATTCCACTCAGACTTCCGGAACCAATCTCACGACTTCAACCCTCCTAAGGGAGAGGCCCTCTGACAAACTGGTGGTGACCGTGTCAAAAAATACTAAGGGATTTTGGTTCCCTAAAGGACAACAACTATGTCTCACGTGTAAATAATCGAGGGGTGTTATTGGAAGCCTATCCCCCCGATCCTACCTAGCTACAAGATTCTTTTGTGTTCCTCAAATGAAGTTATAGTGTTGGTTGAGTTAAGTAGATTTTAGGTCTCACTTTGAATTAGGGGATAGATTGTGTGCATGTGAGGTTATGAATCCAAAATAGTTACTCAATAACAATGTAGAAAAAACTTTGAAAAAACTTTTACCATGCAAAAAAAATTTATTTTTTATTTTTTTTTGAAATAAATGCTAAAAAATTTCTAAACAATTCTGTAAACAAGGGACAGAAATGGCTGTAGGGCTGCAAGTGGTACAGGTGGCTGTGCAAGTGCAGGAAAAATGGAGGCAAAGTGGCTGGGTTTCGGCACGAAAACAAGGGCAAAAACAGTTCGCGGACCGCGGTTTTGGGGTGGACTCGTGCGGTCGGACCGCGGGTTTGAAGGAAACAATCGCATGCAGATCGCAGGTTTAGTGGAAACAGGCGCGGTCTAGGTCGCGGGATTCGGGCTGACAGCGGCGGTCGGAGTGCGACTGTGTTATGAACAGGCGCAGTCGGATCGCGACTGTGGGCTGAAAAAACGCGGTCGGGTCGCGACTGTGGGCTGAAAAAACGCGGTCGGGGCGCAGGAAAATGGCTGACAGCAGTGGGCTGGTCGCAGGTTAGGGCCTAAAATGCGCGGTCGGGCCACGGCTGCGGAAGAAAAAAGTGCGGTTTCCGGCTGCCAAAAACGACAACCGAAAGTACAGTATGGAAAAATAAAAATAAAATTAAAAAGAGACAGCGGAGTCGCCAAAACTGTAGCTAGGGTTTTCACCCTAGCTTATGCGAATGAGCACCTACTAAGGAATCTAGAATCCTTAGTAGCAGTTCAATGATGTATATGAATTAAATAAAGACAAACTGAAGCAAAGACTAATCTAAATACGTTCTTGAAGCTAAAGCAGTAAAAAGTAAATAACATGAAGCAAAAACAGTAAAGAAATGAATAATGGTTTTTATTGATGTTACCTCCAGTGAGGAGGTTGATGGAGTCCGTTGCGTTGGTCCGATGTCGGTGGCTTCGAGCTCCAAGCTGCTTCTTTTCCTTTTCCGGTGGTGGAAATGGGCCAAAAGAGTTCTCAATGGTGAAAGTAGCTTGATGGTAAGCTAGGGTTTCGAGAATAATTTCGGCAGAGGCAGGATGCTTATGACTATGGATGTTAAATGAGGGGTCTCCACCACTTATTTATAGTTTTTTAGTGGTGGAGTGCTGGCCCATGGTTTTGGAAACCATGTGGTTTAGGGCAGCTTGTTTAGGGTTTTTTCCTCCTTTTCCTCATTATTTTATATTTTTTCTTCCCTTTTGGGGATTTTTCTATTTTTAGAGGAATTTTGGACCTTTTTTGGAGGAAAAAGGGGTTTTTTGGCCTTTTGGAGGCATTTTAGGCCTTTTGGAGGCTTTTTTAGATGGTTTTATGGTCTTTTAGAGGCATTTTAGGCCTTTTGGAGGCTTTTTAGTGAGATTTTATGGGAAATATGGTAGGCAAATGGACACATGAGCCATGTAGTGGGGTAGATGAGGTAGTTAACCATTTTTGGGTGTTAACAGTACCTTATTCCAGACGGTTGAAGTAGATCCCCATTGAGCTTTCCAATCTTCAGCTTGAATTGATATATTACTTCCTCAACAACAAGTAAACAATACAAGCATTCTATATATCATGGTGTTAGATCTATTCTAGCATATATAATCAATAATGTAAAAGCATTTGACATGATCCCATGGATAAAATATTCATTCAAACACACATTATTGGACAGGAAAAGATATTTCTATTAATATAAATCAGAGATTACAAGATACAACCTCTGATGACACGTTTGTGAACCGGAGAAACTGAATCCCCCACTTGGGCCTCCACCACCTCAATCCTCCATCTCTCGATAGCAAGCTCACAAGCAAAAGGCAAGCTTGGGAAGAACACACTAGTGCTCCAAGGGACAAAGGGATGCAGACTCAAGCATAAGTTCCGGAAACAATGGACTATAGTTTCTTTGCTCTCAATTCTCTCTTCTTGCCTTCAATGTACCAAGCGGTTCCTTATATAGCTTTCAAAGGGATAATGAAAGGTCAAATCCAAGCGATCTCAAGGCATAGGGAAGGCCAAGAGTCAAATGAGTCGGATCCATGTCAAGGAAAACTCCAAAAGGATTTGGATTATGCACACATCTCGATGTACACGGTTTTAGTGTTCAAATCCACGTATATACGCGCTTATAGGCTTAAAAGTCACGTGTATCATTTTTCATATGTTTTTAGGGATGATCAAGGAAACATCAAAGGACAAAAAATGGTCCATGGGGTCTAAGGAGTCTGCAGCGGGACAGGGGAAGTCCATACAAAGTGTTATTCACCTGGAGTGGTGAAATCAGCTATAATAGTATTCTAAAGTATTTGCTCATACCGAGAAGCCATTCCTCAGCTTTTTCCCCGGTGTTCATGTCCCCTTCATAGGTTGGGGCTCTTATCTGTCTGATCTCTCCTTGGAGGTTGCCATCATTCCTTTGTTTCTTTCTGCAAGGAGAAAGGGAATTATCTGTAGAAATACTGCGATAATCTCTTTTTAGAGGTTCAGGGATGTGTTCTTCTTTTCCTTCTTCCTTTGGGCTGCTGGCCCGTTTATGACATAAATTTTTCTTGAACTTGTTGGTTGAATGAGTGGGTTTTCCCTACGGGATTCCTCTCGTCATGTTCCGTAGCAAAGATTCATTAATTTCTTACTGTTCTTTTCTTTCATTCATATTATAATCCTTAAAACTATGTAAGTCTGGTTGAATACTTTGTATGGTTTTTAGTATATTATAACTTAATTCAACCACTAGTTATTCTTCCAATGTGGGGGTATTTAATTTTCCTTGTCGACTGTTGTGTTCTTTCATGTTCATGATTTGAACTGTTCTATGAATCCTGCAAGTTTAAAATTTTAATAACAAGAAATTTTCTGTTAGTTATGAAATTTCAAAATCATAAATTATTTTATGCAACGAATGTTTGGCATGCCCATTAGATCTCTTAGTTTTGAAACTAGGGTCTGATACCACTTTTAATGTCCCAAAACTTCAAAATAAAAAATAAAAAATTGTAGGCTAGTTAAATACTACCTATTCTGGACATTAATTCATCTTCTGTGGAATGTGTCGGTCATTGTTTACTAAGGTCCTTGGCATTATTACATATTCAAACACTTAAATCAAAATACCAAAAGCTACAACTATGTCAAGGCTATGTGTTTAGCCATGGCATCCTTTGGAAGGGTCCTTCCGAACGTACGACCCTTTGGCTTACAACCTAAATAGAGTGCCCATCAAAACCAATCAATGATACCAACAGCGATGACTACCAAATGAAGAGTTTCACCCACAGACATTTTTATATTCTAAATACACAGCTCAATCATAAACATCAAAACTCTATATAATACACTATCGCAACTTCAATGGCGAGAACGCCAATTCCAGATATGACATGGCCCCAAATCCAACAACGTTGTCACAAATTCATCCATAAAAATAACTCAAACAACGATTTCAAATTCCACACGGTCCATTGAGAATAATAACCTCGAAATCGACATAGTATGTAAATGATGCATATATTTATAACCATAATCATTATCAAAACCAATAAGAATTACACAGTCACGTTAAAATCGGCCTTGCACCATTGCAGAGCAATGGTGCTGCCACCATGTCAAATATAAACATATATACATGGCACAGAGACTGTCAAAGAAATACCCAGTCGCGTTTACAATATGCAAAGCTGCTAAGGGTTACCATTCTCTCGTTCTCCCTCATAGAGTACCCATTAACAAGCCCAAGACATTAAGGTTCCGGATGAAGGAATCTAAACCCCCACAAGCAAAAACCCCAAGCCCTTTCGCATCGCAAATTTAGTACCCATTTAAAGTTGTAGTTAGATTCCATCCCAAAATGCATCCATTAGAAACTAGAGCCTAGCTTTCACAACCACGACAAGTATCAACTCTGTCGCAACCATTACGAAAAATGAGGGAACAATTTTACACTTGTTCAAGTAGGCTTACCCGAATGGGTATGGATTTTCCCACAACTTTGCCACAGCTATGACCCACGAGTTATAACCCACATTTCACCACACCCTGCAACCTGCAAACACCAAGAAAAGGCCACAATGAGAAGTATACATGATAAACAACTAAACAAGCGAATGATGCTGCTAAACTAGACTGTCAGCATACATGTTTAGACCACTGTACTTGCACATCATTACACTGTGCAGGAGAAAAGCACAAGCAAACAGGCTGTGAATGACCAAACCAAGCGATGAGCCAAGCCCTAAGCGAGGCTGCCACCTTTCCCAATGTGCATTTAAGGCACCACCGTGGCTTCTATTAACAATTGCAAAACCCATAATCGTATATTTTTCCACCATATAAAACCTTATATCCAAATCAACGTGAAATGCATAAACCCCACTATGCATCGAATTACTTAGGGTTAAGCCCTAAGTCCATGGCATATGAAATATGACATGGAATTTTTTAAACCAAGGTTTTTACAAATCTCTTATACCAACTATTAAAAAATCATGTTAAAAATATGATTAGAGCATGAACATAGTCATAAGTCCCTACACCATAGTAAGTATGTGTCATAAGTCTATGTCACGTAAATAATAAATGCAATAGTGACCAAGTCACTATCATAAAGTCCGTAATCATAAGAATAATACTCAGTGTAACATAGGCTAGTAAACCATCTAGCCAGGTGTAAATATCTTCTAAACAACGAGTGTATCGCCACTAGGATAGGTCTGTATCACGGAGTTCCAATGATGAAATGGACCACTTGGCCATTCTGTTTTTATAAACAGTTTCCCGATGCTAAGTGAACCTGCACACAAGGTAAAAGAAATTCATTAGTTCGTAAGAACTAAGTAATCCTATTGGGACAAGTAGAAAACAATACCTCTCAGGTGGTCACAAGGGAAACTAGTCCTGCCACTCCACTCCATTTTCCAATAACAAAGTTAATTCAGCATTGTGTATACAATAGTAATCAAATGTTATAATCAATGAGGTACATAATCAAATATCTAACATACACATCAATGTGTAACCATAGATCCACATAGTAATCAACATCACGAAATTGTAAGTAATACATTAATAACCTCATCGAGAAATATGAAAGCAGAACATAAGAATAGCTTACGACTTTGTAGTACAGTAAATAAAGAATGACACATTCTGCACAAATTTCCAATAATGTCCAGTATAGGTAGTTTTGACTAGCCTAATAAAAAAAAAATCTTTTCAATTTTTGGGGATATTACAACAAAAGGCATAAGAAGAGGTACGACACAAAACAGACCAAATAGTGAGTGTTGGTGGCATATTGGACCTAGGAAAAGATAGGTATAATTCAGCCATAATTCTGCTCTAAAATATGAAGAGTTCGATTGCACAACAGAGGAAGAACAACAATAGAAGAAGTAGTTGTAGAGGAATCTACAACAGAAGGGAAGCTATGGTAGAAGAAACCACGAGGGAATATCTTGTGATAGAAGGGAAGATGCGACAGAATCAGCCATGAGTCAAGAGTTCATGACAGAAGGAAATTTGTGATGATATCAACTAGGACGAAAGGAACCACGATATAAGAAGACATGCAGTGGTTGAAAAGGATAGCTCGAGATATCATGGGTAAGAAATTAGTTAGGATAATGGATGCTTTAGGGAATAAAGCATCTTTGTATTTATGGTTGATAGTGCCTAATAACAATTGTAACTAAATGTATGAGAATAGGAATGACATCTTGTCAGCTAAAAGAATAGAGCCGATTTAATACGGCGTGTAAGAGTCTATTAAAGGAAAAACCGAAGTTCTGTTTGACTTACTCTCTCAGTTGGACATATGCCCTGTGTGGATTTTTACAGTCTATTTTGTTTGTTTCTATTTGTAGAGTTGAAGATTTGTATAGTTGTAGAGAAGACTGAGTCGATTCAGGTTGTGTACAGATCGACACTAGAATGAAGGAGAGGATAACTTCAGATACCTGAGACTAGAGAGCATGAGAGGAGAGAGAAGTATGTATAGATTATAGAGGAATATATAGAACAGATTATACAAGCTGAGTGCATAGACAAAAGCTGCCACATATTTCTCATGCCATATGAAGAGCACCTTTGTGGTATTTATTTGATGGGTTTCCACGTTAAATGTTGTATATGTGTATATTTGATGAATGTATGTTTATTTTATTACCAATGAGTCTTTATATCCATATGTCACATTGTTGTTAGTTAGAACACATAATAAGGAACTATATTAACTGATGTAATCTCTGTCGATGCACAAATAGATTCATATCTTGAATACATGCAATAAGACAAGTAGTATAACCATCGACTTTGGTCGAGCAAGTTGATAAGGTGTCGTAAGAGTAAAATCCCCACATAATTGCAGAAGTCTGGTTGTGGTAGTTACTAATAATAGATATCTGGGGTGAGACTGCATCTACATCACAGGTGCTTTCAACTGATCCCTCCTTTATCAGGTCGATATCTGGGGATTTGTTGATGGACAAACAAGGGTATGAACCTGGTTTGAAGGGAGAAACACTAACAAAGGATTTTAGGAATAAAATATATACATTGTAAGTGATACATCCTTACTTGGAGGGTATCCCCTATTAATAATTTGCTACAACGTTTACCTGATTATGTCAACACCAATAAGGGCCTAGGGTTTCTTAGTTTCTCCCTAATTCATCAAAACAGGATTGTCAATTCTTGTTAGGAACACTAACCATAATTCCTATGTGGAAGGGGAAATAATTAGGATTT
>LPNX010832879.1:131404-260278 GCA_001517045.1 Pseudotsuga menziesii | reverse complement strand
TATATATATATATTTGGAAAATTTCCACAAAAAAAATTCGTGTATATTATTTTTATTTTTATTTTAGAAAGAATTTAATTGCATCAATAAATTTAAGATTTAGATTAGATATTGAAAAAAAATATAAAAGTTGAAAATACTGGAAAACATTAATTTTATACCCTAAAGGTTCCTTAAAGGAGGTGTCTCGATCCTAAGGTTAGGTGAGGATAGTCATAATGGGTTGTTTTAGATGAGTTTATTGAGTTATTGCAAGTTCATCTTTAAGGAATAATTAAAACCTAGGGGTTTGAGGAAGTTTGGGTCAAATTTTAAGCCACCCAAGAGGACCTTAGGGGTGTTTGAGGCGAAGGAATTTTCCTATTTTCATTGCCTATGGTAATTTTTAAAACTATAGGTTAAGTTAGGTCCAAATAATATATTTCATCCAACAAATAAATTGTTCCCTGTGTAGAATAGGTGTGCCACTCTGTTATGATCGCTAGGCGGTGAAGTTTGCACAATTCCTACGGTTGGTTTGAGAGATATCTTTTATTTAATATTGCTAGTTTTTACTGAAAAAAATTATAGAAGTGAGTTACATATTTATAATTTCTCTAATACTTCCAAAGTTAAGGGTTTAATGTACACATGTATCATTGAATCCATTAGGAATTGGTATACTGATGGTCTCAAGGTTTTGTAGGGATAAAGATGTATTTTTTCATTTTATTATGTCATGATATCCTTATCATGTTTTAGGGATTCTCCTATATCCCAAGGATAAGGATCTAAAGAGGAAGGGGGTTACATCGAGGTGACAATTTTGTACTTCTTGAAGAGTTTCCAATCATAGCACTAGGTCCACATATCACGATTAGGACTACTAAAGAAAAAGTGGAAGCATGGCTTCTAGGCATAAGCGAATACTTTTAGCCGCATGACTACTCTAATAATATGAAAGAAACAATGTCCATTTATAAACATAATGTTAAAGCCAACATTTGGGAGAAATATTTAAAATTGGTAAGTTAGTTAAAGAAGAATAGATTGGCTTAAAATCATTCAAGAAATGTTTTACACATAAATATCTATGAGATAAATGTTATGAAGGGAATACCAAGGAATTTTATGAGTTAAAACTTGGTACCATGTATATGGATGACATGATAAATATGTTTTTAGAACTACTAAGAAAAAAGAGAAAGCAAAAAAAAAAAATTAACTTGTCATCCCTAGACCTATAAGGATAGATAGAGTCTGATGACCCCAAAACTCTAGATTAAACTATGAGTAAGAAAACATTGTGCCATGATAGGTATAAACATTGAAAAGAAACTCCAAAGGAATTAAAAGATGCGAGATGGGACAATATCAATCAAAGGTGAAAGGGATTCAAACAACAACGATATAGGAATATCAATAAATTATTTTACAAGAAATAATTTCAACAAAAACTTCAACTATCCAACACAAAATGGTACAAAACCAAGAGGTTACAAAATAAGAGAAATAATAAGAAAATCAAGGAACCATTAAAGTGTTGGGGATGTGGTTAACAACAAATGCCCCAATATTACCCAAACAAAAATGGAAGTTCCAAGACAATATATGACCTACAAGAGGCATCAACATTAATTAACATAGGTGGGGCACACACAGAATAAGTGTTTCACTAGACAATCAACAAGAAAACCACCAGTTTTAAGTGGTGGAAATAAAAGGTAAACTATCCAATAAATGAGTCTCTATTTTAATTGAGCCACGTTCGAGTTTGAGCTACATTTCACATGTTGTTGTTGAAACACGTAAGTCAAAACTAAGCATAATAAGTCATGGATAGTACAAACAAACATAGGAAGAAAAAGAAAGGTAACTGAACTAATAACAAGATGTCCTATAAGAATAAATGGGACGGTTACCAAAGTGAATCTAAAAATCCTTCCTTTAGGATTGTATGAAATCCTTATAACAATATACTAGTTAAAGTTTCACTAAGTCATTTTAAAGTAATACAAAAAGACCTTTGAATTTTTGGATGATGGCAACCAACTTAGGATGATTCAGAGAATTCCTATAACACTAAAAGTAAAAGACATATCCACACTTTAACTAAAGAATTGTGCATGAAAAGGATGGAAAATACATGCACTGCATATAGGATACAAGTATGAAGAAAACAGTAAGCCATACTTCTTTGATGACATACTTACGTACTCCATGGATGAGGAGGACCATGCAAAATATTTGAAGATAGTCTTTCATGTACTTATAGAAAATCAACTATACACCAAATTTAGTAAATGTGATTTTAACTAGAAGCAAGTACAATATCTAGACCACATATTTTTAAAAGATGGGATAGCTATGGACCATGATAAAACTAGGTCGTCATGGATTTGACCATTTCCCAAATATATGCATGATTTTTTATCATTCATTAGGACCATTGGACACTACATAAGGTTTATAGAGGTTTTTTCTATACTTCTACATCGCGATCCTGTCATTACAGAAAAATAGGACTATGTTTATATGGTAACAAAAATGGCAAGAGAGTTTCAACAAACTGAAACATTTACTCACATTGACACATGTACTAAAGATATCATACCCTCACAAATGCTTTCCGGTTTGCATGGATTCTAATAAGGAAATACTCAAAGGAGTATTATTGCAAGAGGGCCATGTAGTTTTCTATGAGTCCCAAAGTTAAGATATCATGAGAAGAACTATGCAACATATGACCTTGAGTTGGGAGACATTATTTAGATGGCATAAAATTCTTATTTAGGACTCATAATATTAGGCTTAAGTATTTTTTTACAAACATAATTTGAATGCTAGGAAATCTAGATGGATATATTTCGTGAGTGTGGAATTTGATATATGTTGGAAAACAACATACCATATGGTTTTGAAAATTAGCAATGAGGTAAAACACCTCAAAACCATTCTAGGATGTTACTAGGAAGGATTATGAGGATTCTAACGTTTTTTGAAATCTCTAGACTTCAACACATTAAATCACAATGACTCATGCTTTAACCCTAGTATGGGTGTTTGGTTGATGAAATTAATTACAACTAACACTCCCCCTTAATTACTATATATCAACATGCTACAACATTTACAACATTTAGCTATCATGTTGTACAACAACATTTACAATCATATTAACATGCTATTTCCATATTCACAATGTTTTTATGAGCTTACAAAAAAAACATATTTCTAAACACTTTCAAACACAATTTCCTACTCTTCTTAGTGAGCTTAAAAAAACAATAGATCTCTAAGATTCATTTTCTTTAGATTGTGTCCATAACCATCATCATTTTCCTTGCTTTTTTTTTATCTCTATGAAGTATAATGTTGCATTTACTTCCAAATTCATAAACAAACAACTATGAACAAAAACACAAACTTTTTTTGTGTTGGCTAAGTGGAAGAAACCCCTCACTAGCAGGTTTTCCATTGGCTAAGTTACCATGAACTAGGGGAATCTAAGCCTTCAAAATCACCCGAGGATCGCACCTGGCCTGGACGGCACCAACCCTTCACATGGTTGGAATTTTGGTATCCATGGGATTTGAACCAACAACCTTTCTGCTTAGGGGGTGTCTTAACCATACCTCGCCACTAATTGTTCTACATCTCACAGATAAAAACACGAACTTCTTTATCATTACTTCTATTATTTAATTGTTTTCGCACTTCTCCTTAGTTTTCATTCACCTCCTTGCTTATAATTCTCAAGTCATATTATTTTTGTATTTCTCCTTACTCATTCCAAGAACATTGACCTCTTTTAATTTTTTAAAAATTTCTTCTTCATTGTCTTGTATTTTTGGAAAAAATATTCATCATTTATCTTTACAATCCATTCCTCTATAAAATGAATTTTATCATTATACTTAATCTCTTTCACTTCCTTCTTGGAAAAATTATTCATCATGTAACTTAAAAATCCATTTCTCCATACTTACTCTCTTTTCTTTTCCTTTTACTTTTGGTTTAACACTTCATCTAAGTGTCATTTCTTATTTCCTATCAACTAGTGTAACTTTGAAACTACAATCATCAACTACTATATCACACATACTTATTAACAAATGTAACTTTGAAACTACAATCATCAACTACTATTACACATACTTAAATAATTAAACAAACAAAAATACTCCTTCCTCTTATACTTTTTTACATCTTCACTCTCAACTTCTCCACATGTAACTTTAACATTTCCTTTCTATTCATTATTATCTTTACTTCAACCAAAAAAGATATCATTTACATTGCTCAACATTATGTAAACCTCTTCCAAGCCCACATCCAATTTTTTCTTCCTCAAAAACAAGAATAACATCTATGGCTACCTATAATTTTGTAATGGAATTAGTTTCATATTCCATATCAACAATAAGAAGGTATTTATTTTCTCCATTCATCAAATTCAAAACTAAATTCATATCATTGTGATGTTAATAAGTTAGTTTTATTAAAAAACTCTCTTCATGAAATCTGGCCTTAGTTTCAATTTTAACATCTTCTTAATTGGTTAACTCTTCTACTAAATTCTCTTCAACTTCATACCTTTAACAACCATTACAACATCAAAACTCCTCTGCATACCTTCGAAGTATGCATTAAGCTCATGAAACTTCAATTCATGATTAACAAGAACGTTGTCCACTTCATCTACAACACATACATCATAAATTATATCACATCGCATAATTGTTTCATGATTAACAAGAACGTTGTCCACTTCTTCATCTACAACACATACATCATAAATTATATCACATCGCATAATTCCTAATAAAAAACTTTTAGGCCAAATTCTTTTATGTTTTCATCGAATTGTATTTTTTTGTTGCTAGCCAATTCATTGTTTGTTTTCATCTTTCTTTAACTTCTAAATGTGTTGTTCAATGCTGGACATATACTTTTGAAACTAATATCATTACTTTTTTGTTATTGAATTTACTATCTAGATATACAATTTTTTTGGTTGGATTTGTTTATGATCTCCTAATTTTAATTAATATGTCTTTGTATTGTTTGGATTGTTATTAAAATTCAATAAAATGTAAATTCAATAACTTCAAAAAAATATAAAAGAAAAAAAACTTGTACAAATTATTAGAATGCGTAATTCAAAATGATACTTTTAAAGATATTATTTTCAACTTGAAATTGATGAAGATGTTGAGTTTACATAACCATGTTTATATTTTGCAATAATGTTGAATACATATTATTTTGTTACAGGATAGTAGTGAGGTGCTTATGTAAAACTAAGAGACACAAAACAACATGGGGTCCATCATGCATAGGGGTCAAAGTGAGGAAAATGATCTTCAATCTCACATCTCACAAGTCTAAGCCATATTTCCAGGATAAATTAATCATGGATGAACATTATCCAATTCTTGACAACACAAGTTAAAGCATCAATAATCAAATCATATAAGCATAGATCACCATCAGCATAGCATAACAAGTCAAAAGTGTAGGTATACATCAAAGAACCTGACATTAGCATATAAGAAAATAAAAAATAAAAATTATGTGACTTTAAACAAAAAAAAAGTATATTATATTGAATTAATCTTAAACTTATATATATCCACAAGTATAAAATAGGTTGAGGTGTATTCTTTTTCTTAAACAGAAAGAATAGGTTGAGAAGTATTTTTTTTTTTAAATAGAAAGAATTTACTCTTGAAGAAAAAATCTGATCCCTCATGGATTAGGGTTCAAGATGGATCTCTCATAGTTTTTAGTGAACACAAAGTTTAACAATGAATATATAATGTTGTTCAACTATTTTTATTAATTATAAAAATTTTAAGATAAATCTATTCTAGTTTCTATGGTGATTTTTGATACACAAAAAATTTAACACTCAATAAATGATAGTGTTCAAACAATACTAATCCATTTTATAATAACATAATGCCAAACATTTTCTATATTGACATCTCAAATCTCAATAAAAAAAAATTAAAAATTAATTGAAAAAAACAAAACTCTTTACAAGTTATGTTTTTACTTAAAAAAAAAAATTAAAATCCCAAGCACAAAAGTAAACTTGTCTTGAGCAGAATTTGAAAAACTTGAAAAAAATTAAGTTATTTTCTCAAAACCGGCCCAAAATACACACCACATTCATAAATCAATTTCAACTTCTTCTTAACTCATTAATTCTTCTACAGATTTTTCTTGAACACCAAGCACAACATCCAAAGTGCTCAATATAGGTTCAAAGCATTCATGAGGCTCATCAAACTTCACTTCATAAACAACATTAACATCACTTCACTTCATAAACAACATTAACAATGTTGTCGACTTCTTCATTTATAGCACATACATTGTTGTCTTTCTATAAATGCAACTTTGTCAAGGTTGCTACGTCGTTGTCTTGTGGAGCTTCTACATCGTTGCAACCAACTTATCTTCGACTTTAAATTTCTCTTTCATATTGTGCAGCATTTACATAGATTTCTTCGTCCTTCATTGTAAAATCGCAAAGCTTCGATGTTATCAAAAAAATTCAGCTTTTCCATGGGCATTACTTCGAGAGATCTTCATTGCGGTCCTCATTTTCTCCATGTGCAATGTTTTCAAGATTTCACTCTTATGTTTACAGTGTAGCATCATCACTATAGTTTTGGGATTCTACTGCTCTCCTTTGGGTTACTTCATGTTCTGCTTTGGTAAAACCGAACGAGCTCTCAGCATAATGAGTTTCTTCATCCTCATATTCCATCTTATCTATAACTCTTCATCAACCGAGATGCCTTAGCTATGTAAAAACTCTCTTTCTCTCCGACAGTTCTTCACAAACAATCTTTATTTTATATTCTGTAAGTAGCGTTTTTTTTCATCATAATTTTTGTAAATACTTTATAAACTATTTTCTTCTAAAGTTTAATCACTAACATTTTATTCTTCCATTGATTGTATAACTTCTAAATTATCTTATGCCATTCCATTTCCATAAAGCCTTAATTTTGGATCTTCTAGTCAAATTATATACCAGAGCAAGGTTATATTTCATATTTCTTTCATTATCTATGAGCTTCTAGTCAAATTATATACCAGAGCAAGGTTATATTAAAAATATCTACTTAGGACTTCTCCCCCTTGATCTCAATAGGCTCAGGGATACAATATATTTGATCAACAAGCAACCAGCAATTAAACATTAACTATCAACCAGCAAGGAGGTAATTATACCACCAACTACTAATTAGCCATCTAAATTATTCATGGTTACAACCTCTTACAGTTGAAATGGTAGGCCATGCATATGCTGTTACCAGTTTAAATGGCAGGCCATGCATATGTTGTTGCTGGCTGAAATGACAGGCCATGCCACCTGTAAGCATATGTAGGACAAGTGACAGTGCTGTCACTTTAGTCACTTATCCTTAACTGATTTGGAAATGGAAACCTCCTACAGAATATTCCTAGTTGACCTTGTAAAAAAGCTACAACAAAGTGTACTATATTGATACAGAATAACCCTAGTTGACCTTGTAAAAAAGCTACAACAAGATGTATTAAATTGAGATGGTTAGGAGTCAGTGCCTTGCTGGAATCAAACATAAGAGTGAAACCTTATTGTGAAATGTATGTCCTGAGTGAGATCCAATAATACAACTTGTTGGAATGACCTGTAAGAAAATAACATCACACTATTCAACCAAGAACCTATTATTTTGTAAGGTGCAATAAACATCTTCACAAATTGGTGACCACTGAAGATCCTCATTCACAATTACAGTGGTGCACACAGTAAATCCAACATCACCTTAAAGAAGAGCACCAAACCAATAGAAACACCAAGCATCGTTATCAAACCCAAGCATGGTTATCAAACCCATCTTCAAGAGTAAGTGCCTTCATTCAAAGAGCCCTAGAAAGGTAGAAAGGTAAAACAGATGCATATGTTGTCATATTCACTTCTACAAATAAAATCTAGGCAAACATGCTTTTAAAATGTTAAAACAGCTTGCTAATGAGATCTAGTGGTCAACTTTTGACACCAACCCTAATGTTACAAACCCCCTTAAAAACAATAAACAGTGTCATTAATCCATAGTACTCTTAAAGAAGAACCAAAATAATACTCTTAAAGAAGAACCAAAAGATCCAACCAGAACCACCATTGCTCAATAACACAGCTCCCAATCTAAAAATTTGGCCCCTCTCCGGTGAGTTGAATAAAGGCGCAGCCCTTGAAGTCAACAACAATTTCTTACAAGAATAACTCAAATTAACACTCTTTTACCTGGGCTTTTATCCTTTATCGTTTCTGGCTGTGTCATCAGGTTCTTCTTCTCAAAGCTAACCGTTAAGCTCTAAAGCATTAACTCGCCATGACTCAGGCTTTAAAGCTTGTATGAGTTGATGGCTGATGACAGTAATTACAAATAATAGAATATTATTGACTTTATTTAATCAATTTTAGTTGATGGGAATAATTACAACCAACAAAAATCACCATTCATGTGGAAGCATATTGACCAGGTCACTGTACACATTCGTTCATTCATCAAAAGACAACCATTCGATTTAATTCAGGGAACATATAAAATATTTATGAAGTTTCCATATCTAAAACAAAGAGAATTATTGAATTCTGAGAATGCAAAATGTGAAAAAAATTAATGAATTTCGTCTAGTGGAAAATGTGAAAGCAATACCATTGTTTACATCAATATTACATTCCTTTGAGGTTGAATCCTATGGGAAAGGTGATCAATCCCACTATCCCACTCGTCTGTTTATACAAAGAAAAAAATCAGAAGGAACAAATTCCTAACATTGATACCAATTGTGTTCTCAACTCTGCTGCAGTTGCCAATGACTCTTCACCAGGCATTTGTCGGGCTATTGCCACAGCTGCAAGATATTCCCTCTTTTTCAACTCAATCTTGTCTTCCATATCTTTGGCTTCGTCATCGTCTGCATCATCTACCATAGTGGTATGTTTATCCACAGCTTTAGTATTAATGCGAGAGATGAATTCCTGAGATATGCTTGATGTAGCTTCCTCCAACTCCTGCTCATGTCTCAAATCTGCAACTTTCAATAGGTAACGCAACACGGCAACCTCGCATCTGAGCTCGTTCAACTCCTTATTAATATTCTTGCAGGCTTTCTCGTTCCTTAATTTCAATAAATCATATATCCCTGCCGCCTCCATGACTAATTTCATCTTTTCTATTTCTTTCTGGATCAAGTAAACCCTATATGTTCAAACTGGGGCTGGATCAATAAAAAAACATATAGATTAAGCAAATTCTATGTTAAAACAATATATGTACCGTTTTCTCTTGCAATCCTCTGTCCTTATTAGCAAGCTCTATTCGTAGGTCTTCTGCTGTGCTGTGCATAGATTGAAGCAGCGAGTCTTTTCTCCGTCTTTCATTGTTCAATTCATCTATATGGTTTTGAAGCATAAGAATGTCATTGCACTTAGATTCATTCAACTCACGCGTAGAACAGTTTTCCGCTTCTGCAAACCACTTGGGATCTTCGTGCTTGGACTCATGAAAGTCATCGAATTGCATGCGACGTCTCGATGACCTTAAGACTGGACGAGATCCTGTCACCTATCATTCGATAAAAGATTAGAAACACGAAACATTGATCGAGATGCATAGATAATGAAATAAATATGAAATACAAATTTTAAAAGAGACGTGACGTTAAATAAAGTACCAAAAATCTAACCACCACTGAAAACTTTGAACACTTCGAAAAGCTATAACTCTGCCAACCAGTGGTGAACTAGAACCCCAAGAGGCTTGCCATCAACTCCCAACTGTGGTTGCAATAAGCTTGCCCTCTCTTCTTAAGAACCCAAAAGCCCTAATGGTTGTCATAATAGGCCTGCCATCAACTCCCAACTGTGTTTGTAATAAGATTGTCATCTCTTCTTCAACATGAAGAACCCAAGATTTGTAGTTTAACTACAACTACAAAACCTCCAAACATTCAAAATGATTCTTAGGCTGGCCATAATCACCGTTTTCCACATCTAGTACCCATATCTTGTCTCTCACCTCTCCATACTTTGATGTTAGTCCAAACATAAAATAGGAAAACTGCAACACAATTCAAACACCCTGAGAAAGTTTTTATTCTTTAAGATCTCATACATTTCTTTAAAACAGCGATTTCAGAAAAAACTACATTTTCGTAACCTGCCAAGCTATCTCAGCTCATAACATATCAGACTATCTAAGTTCCTTACACAAATGCATTCTGTCGCCTCTGTGACCATATTCTGCTACCACTACCATGTTAAAGATTGAGAAAATTGCGACAACAGCAAATATTGTGCATTATTTTTCACAACATATGTAGAACAAAGAGATAGCTTAAACTGTTCAGCTTCCCACTGAATACCAACCGTCGCATCTTATTTAAAAATAAAAACAAAATATGATTTCCAAATGGTTGGATTTGGAGAGAGAATATTTTCAACACGATTACGAATTGGCAAGCTTTTTTCGATCCTGAATTGACAAGGTTTTTTTGAAATGACAAGGTTTTTTCTAGCCTGTAGGTGAAGAGCACTCGTTTTTACCAGGTAAGGCCAGATTTCTATAATCTATAAAGCTCAGAATAACAATCCTCGTGTGTGTGAAGGACTTTACCTTTCTATAAGATTCTTCTGTGGAAGGAACAGGAGTGTGCACAGGAGATGGCCCGCTGAAAGGAATGGCGCTTTTACCGTTCTTTATCCATTGGGAGAAATTGCGAGGTAGAAGATCCTTCGGAATACGAGATCGCCTTGAGTTCTGGAAGATATTGTTGTCCATGTTCCTTTGTTTTTTATTTGAGCTACTTGTCCTCTTGGATGATAAGAAATGCGCAGGCGAATTTTTAGGGTTTCTCTGGTGTATTAAATCAACAATGCAGTGGGAGGCGATCACCCAAAATAACCTCATGCGAAGAGATCATGCGATGAAATTAGCGCAGCTTCATTCCCTGAAGGCGCCTTCACTAAGACGCGCCTTCACCAAGCTAAAGAACAATCTTGGAGCCAAACCCAACTCCCCTTTAACACATTTTCATCCATGAAATGAAGAAAAGATTGGCTTTTATTTAGAGTTTATAGAGCTCTATTGCACTCTCCCATGGAAAAGATGCATTGAGAATTGTGGAGGGATGGGTCTCTATGGGTAGCAGCTTGTTGTTACAAATAGAAATCAATTACTATAATAATTGAGATTGTTATTATGAAATAATATGATTTTTTGAAAATTTGTGTTTTATTGATGTTTGTGGTTAATTAATTTGAATTTGAATTAGAGTGTATATATCTTCTTGGTTGGAAGAACTTTTTAATTTGTTTTAAAAAAAAAAACTTTATTTTTTTTTATTTAAAAAATAAAAAATTGAAGTAATAAATTTTGTTGTATATATTTTAATATAGGGATAATTTTAGGGGCGAATTTTACCCAGTGGGTTATTTTTCCATGTTTTTCTCCCAAAAAAGATTTGCCATTTTGCATTTTTTGAAGCCCTGTTTCACCCAATTTTGATGGGGTAAGATTTTTTCACCCTAAAAATCGCCAAATTATTATATAAACGAAATAAAATCCTTGGAAATTAAAATATTTTTTGAAAAATATCGCCAATCATTTTATAGTTTGTGTTTTAAGAATTGGTAATATTCGCTAACATTTATACACTTTTAAATAAGTATGGTTCCTTAAAATCATCCCTGTTTTAATATACTAATAACAACCACATTAATTTTATTTAATGTGTATGAATACTTCCATAAACATAAATTTAAGCACATATTATAAGGAAAAACATTAATATAAAAAGTATGTGTCTAAATTTAAGCCTATGGAGACACATTAAATAAAATTAATGTGGTTGTTGGGCTTGTAGACAAATAGGCAAAGAATTCCCAAAAAATAATATCATTTAAATAATTCTAATAATATGATACTTAATCAAAAAATAATCTAGCTTAATAAAACAATGTTAATGAAATGATTTTATCTCATTAATTAACTATGTATTTTTTTAATTATTTTCTTTAAATTATGTTGTTATTTTTTAATTATTAATAATTAATTATTAATGATTAATAATTACATTAGGAAAATTTCCATGAGATTATAATATTATGGGAATATGTTGATTAATTATTTATGTTATATTTTTTTTATAACATAATAATCTTTTATAAATTAATGATTAACTAATAATAATAATGTAATTTTATTCAAAATGTCATTGTTACCTATATGCAGTGTTCTTGAAATGTTTTATTAGATTGTAATAGTGTAACACTTAATCAAAGTTTTTATTATATTAACCATTAGGGATTTGAACTTGTGACCTTCTAAGAGGAAACACATGCTCTTAACCATTAGGCCCACTCTTGTTGTACCATGTGTTCTTTAATGAATGTTAATATTTTTTTAACAATCTGTATAATCATTAGTTACCGTATTTCATTAAAATTATGTAATAGATGCAACAATACAAAATTAGTTAATTAAAAGTAGTATTACTTAATTGTAATGTAATTAATACGATATTTAATTACTTAATAATACTTTTGAGATACATATGTACAATGTTGTTGAAATACTTTTATAGTTTGTAATACTATAACAATTAATAAAGGCTATGTTGAATTGCAAAGTTCTTGTGAAGGGTTATGTTGGATGACGATGTTCATGGAGGGTTATGTTGGATTGTGTCATTTATCCATGATTATGTTGTATTGTGGTTATTTTCATTAATGTGTTTGGTTGCATTATTTTCAGACGCATTACGAGATTCAAGTAATCTAATAAGTACAATAAAAATTTTTAATTTATAATTCCACTAAGATTTATGTGAGGAATGTTCGTTCGAGTTGTTATTATATTGTAATAGTGCCACTGTTCTTAAGGATGTTATATGTGATTGTGAGAACCACATCGGTGTCACATAAATTCTCACATTTATATTTGGATTTTTTGTTAATGGTTTTGTTATATTTGACACATTCCTTAATGGTTTCATCGCATTGCAACGTTTCTGAATTGTCATGTTAGACTACCATTTTCATTAAATGTTAAGCTGGATTGTGACATTGTTGCATGGTCATGTTGAATTATGCTTATGTTAAGATGGATCACAACATTCATCTTTCGCCATGTTTCTTTATGGTTTTGTTCCTTAATGGGTTTTTCCACATTATCTGCTTCATTATAACATTGTGAAAGGGTTAGGTGTAGTCATATTTTGAATTGTTTTTCCTGTTTTGACATACATAAAGGGTTATGTTGGATGACGATGCTCATCGAGGGTTATGTTGTATTGCGTCATTGCTATATAAATACATTGTATTATTGTTATGCTCATTAATGTGGTTGGTTGCATTACGACATTCAAAGTAATGTAATCAATACAATATTTATTTAATTTATCAACTGCTATGTTGGATTATGATAGTGAGTGAGCGTTAAGTTGAATTGCGACGTTTCTCCATAGTCATGTTCCATTATGGTAATGTTTTTTATGAATTTTTGTTGCATTATGAGATTCATTAAATTGTTTTTGTAGCAATGAGGTTTAGGTATATTTGGAATAGTTTTGTTCCATTTTGGCATATGTGAAGGGTTCTCTTAAGTTATTTTCTTCATCTAGGGTTAGTTTTATGTTAGATTATGTCATTTTTCCATGGGTACGTTGTATTATGGTTATGTTCGTTCATGTATTTTGTTTGATTGTAAAGTTTTCTAATAGTTGGGTTTACTTATGTATGCAATGGTTTTGTTGTATTTCGACATCCATCAAGTGTTATCCTATGTTACGACATTCATGAAGGTCCATATTGCATTGTGAATGTTTTGCATCATTATGTTGCATTATGGTTATGTTCATTAATTTCTTTTGTTGGATTATGAGATTCATGATGGAATGGTTTTCTTGGATTCTTGCATGCATCAATGATTATGTTGCATTACAACATTTATGAACGCTCACATTGGATCGTGACTTTCATCGATGGTCATGTTGCATTATAGTTATGTTTATAATTTGAATTTCTTGAGTTATGAAATTCATTATAGGGTTTTGCAATGGTTGGGTTTAGTTATATTTGATACGTCCCTTTTTTTGGGCATTCTGAAATTGATCAAGGTTTATCTTGGAATGTGCAATTTGTCCATGGGTATGTTGTACTATGGTATTGTCTGTTTATGTATTTTGTTAGATTGTAAGGTTTTGTAATAGTTGGGTTTACTTAAATGTTTGCAATGGTTTTGTTGTATATAAACATACATCAAGTGTTATCTTGTGTTATGACATTCATGAAGGTCCATATTGCATTGTGAAAGTTTTGCATGGGTATGTTGCATTATGGTTGTTTTTGTTACTTGCTTTTGTTGGATTAAGCGATTCATTTGGAATCTTTTTTGTTGGATTATGACATGCATCAAGGGTTATGTTTCATTACGAAATTTATGAAGACTCATATTGGAACAAAAATTTCCTCGATTCTCTTGTTGCATTATGGTTATGTTTATAAATTGCTTTTATTGGATTGGGACATTAATAAAATTAAGGTTTTGCAAGGGCTGGGTTTAGTTATGTTTGCTACATTCCTTGAATTTTTTTTTTATTCTAAAATTGATGAAGTGTTATATTCGGTTACGATGTTGATTGGAGCTTATGGTGGGTTGTGACATTCCTTCATTGTTATGTTGTATTATGGTAAGTTATTTCATGAATTATGTCGCATTATGAGATTTGTTGTTGTTGTTGTTTCATTTAAACATTCATCAAGGGCTATGATGGATTACATCATTCGTCCATTTTTTTGTCATATTGTCACATTTATAAATGGTTATGTTGGGATGCAATGTTCATGACTGTTTATGTCGTATTGCAACATACATGAATGGTTACTATTCAGTATGGTTGTGTTGCTTAATGTAATTTGTTGCAATTATACACAAATATTTTCCATAATAGCCACGGTAATTGTAATAGCACTATGCAACCATGTGGGATTGTGGGAATTTGATAATATTCCTTGGAAATGTCACATTGCAAGTATTACCATTTTTAACCAATAGAATATATGTTGGTGAAAGGTTTTCTTAGATCCTAATAATGCAACAGTTATTGAATTTTTATGTGATAAATGCGAAATTTAAGTAATTTATAATGAAAATGAGTTCAATATATGGAATGTTCATTAAAGGTTTTATTACATTGTAATATGGATTTTAATATTTTTTTTAACTATTTGTATAATGATCCGATATCATATTTATTTAAAAATATATAATAGATGAAATAATAAAAAATTAGTTAATTAAAAATAGTATTGTTTAATTATTAATGTAGTTAATACTATATTTAATTAATTTTTAACATAGTAGAGATTCATATGTACACTTGTTGCTCAAGCGTTTTATTAGATTGTAATAGTTGAATAAAACACAATGTAACTAATATGAAATTTATTTAGTTTATAACGAAATTGATTTTATGTATGTAATGTACATCAAAGGTTTAAAGTTATTTCATGAATTATGTCGCATTATGAGCTTTGTTGTTTTTTCATTTAAACATTTATCAAGGGCTATGATGGATTACATCATTCATCCATTTTTATCGATTTTCGTCATATTGTCACATTTATAAATGGCTATGTTGGGATGCAATGTTCATGATAGTTTATGTAGTATTGCAGCATACATGAATGGTTAATATTAAGTATGGTTGTGTTGCTTAATGTAATATGTTGAAATTATACATAAATATTTCTGAGAATACCCATGGTAATTGTAATAGCACGATGAAACCATGTGGGATTGTGGGAATTTGATAATATTCCTTGGAAATGTCACATTGCAAGTATTATCATTTTTAAAATACAACATATATAAAATGATAGAGTCAATTACACATTCCAAAGCAGCATACAAATGAATGTTTACATTTTAACCACAATAGAGAAAATGTATTTGCTTAATAACTATTTAATACAAGATATATATGAATTGTCTCCTTTACTATAGCACAACATAAGAGGATATATTAGTAATTTTAGGATATATTATCCAATAAATTATGATTTTATGCACTCAATAATGTGTTTTTTTTAATCAAAACTAATGAAAATATTGATTTGATGCAAAAATTCAAAACATAGCTATTTTAATAATTCTCTATATGTATTGAATTATATTCTAAAAAGTTTCATGGGCTTAAGCCATGTTTTATTTAATACCAAAACTTATCAAAAAATTTACATGATCCAAAAAACAAAACATAGTTGATCTTACAATGATTAATACTTATTAAATTACATACCAAAACCTTGCAAGGACTTCGTAGGAAATGGGATAAGATCATTGAATGAATTCATGCTTGGAGTGAGAGGAAATAAATTCGTATACATGATAATGTTGCTGCATTGATTGTTTGCTCGCATAAGTATACGAAGATTTGCAAATACTGATCTTTCATCAACTGCTAAATGGGTAATATTGCAAGTTTCCAAATCATAGTATATGAATGGAAATTCATCATTATTGCACATTAGTATAGAACTTCCCACAACTCAAAATGGTAAATATCCTGAACAATGTATATTTATATCAATTCTCATATCTTGTAAAAGAGACTCCATTTTAACCCTCTACCATCCTTGAAATGACTCTCTGTTTGTTGAAGTCGATGTTGACCACGTTTGAAATCTGAAATTTCATCTATGCACCATATACTTGTAAAACCATCATTCACAAGACATATCAGTTGGTTGTAGTATATGGTGAGACACATAGATCATTTCCTACGTATGGTATAAATTGAATGCACATTACATATATTCAATTCAATGTTCAATGAAGACATTATGTACACACATAAGGAATCTTTTTCGGAAGTTATTCTAACATGCAGCCAATATATTTTACCTTTATAAAAAATAACATCTTTAGGAGAAAAAGGTTCACCATCAGCACCAATGGTTTCTCTCCAAACTCTTTTGATATTGTTGTAGCTAAAAAATTAAGAACCGTCTTCATTGTGCTTATGACGTACAAGCATCCATCCATGTTTTTGTTGACTAGTATTTCCTATCAGAGAAAAGAAACCATGGACCCCTATATAAATAATGCCTATATTTGAGAAACGCTTTATGAATGGATTTACGATGTAATAATCTGTATGCCCTCGTAGTGGACAATATTTAGAGAGAAAAATGATTGAACCAACTATACATTCAATTGACATGAAACATATGATTGATAAACTTATATACAATATGGTTTTGATAATGTACCCACAATTGTATTAAAAATCTTGTTTCTATTATATTGTTCTTTTTCCAAGCACTAACAAAAGTTGGTCTTGGCAATAGCTCTTCACAATGTTTAGATATTGATCGAAAGCGAAACAATGTTGAAAATGGCACACATAGGAGGATCATCTCTAGAAACTCAAGTGGGAGTAAACTCCAAATGTTGGGATCCATTTTTAACTAATTAAAAAAACATAAAAAATACATAGTTATTGTCAACATAGCGATAAAAATTTGTAAGGATAAAATATTTAAATGAACACATTAAAACTCTTTAAAGTATTTAAAAATAAAGGAAAATTCAATAATGGATTATTTATGAACAAATTAAAATTCAAAAACGGATTATTTATAACTGCATGTAATGATACAGTTGTATAAATACAATGATAAGAATATGAACAAAATGAACTTTGAAACTAATTTTTTCTATGTATAGAATGAAATGAGTGGCTCAAAACTCTTTTGTTTTTCTTTGCATGACACCACGTATTTATGTTTCTCTTTTTACATTTTATTTTTTGTATTAGTGCCAAAATCATGAATTCCGTTATTCATTTAAGAATAAATTATTTAAATAAACACAAAATTGTTTTAAATTACTTACAAATAAAGTACAATTCCATAATGGATTATTTATGAAAAAAATAAAATTCAATTTAAGACATATATATAACTGCATTTAATGATACTGTCTAAGAAATACAATGATACAAAAATCAACAAAACGAACTTTCAAACTATTTTTTTCCTATCTAGAGGATGAAAATACTGACTCGCAACTCTCTTTTTTTCTTGGCATGACACCACGAATTTTCTTTGTTTTTTTCTCTGTATTTTTTGTTATATTAGTCCCAAAATCATGAATTCCGTTCTTTAGCAACCTATGGTTAGGTTCATATTTTATCGCATCCTCTAACTTGTCATATATCAAACCAAAACTTGATGATATTTGCCCATATGTACGAAAACCATGAATAAATATTTTTTGTGTATCAACAATGTTGAATTTCTTCCCTATCTTCTTTTGAATTTCAGGCTTGGAAATGTTTCCTCTTCCTGGATGTAGAACATTGATTTGAAATTGACGTCTCAACCTTGGTTCATCTATAAGGTGTTTGATGCACACCATTGGACGACGGTTGATTTTCTTAACATCCATTTATCTTTGGATTTTAGAGAAAGCTCTAGAAAAAAAAGGTTGTATGGTATCACGAAACTGAACATAATCACAAGTAAATAATACAATCAATATTGAATGTATGAAATGTGGCATTGCAAACAAAACTATAATGTAATAATAATAATTAAGTTATAAAAATAACAAAATGTAAGTTGCATAACACATACAATTGTTACATGCATGTTCATAGTTTCATATATTAAGATCATTGTCATGTGCTTTGTTAACCTATCATTTAATAATATTTATGTAGAACACCTTGTCCTTCCATTCTCATTTAATCAATATAAGTAAATATTTAAATAAATACTTTTACTTGTCAAGATAAATACTTGATAGACATTTAGATGTGATCCTCTGTAAGATAAAGATAATTAACGGTTAAATAAATATATTAGAAAGCATTTTATTTATGTATGTAATATTCATAGAAGTATGGATTACAAAAAATAAAGATAATAAATGGTGAAATAAATGTACATATTAGAAATTTCAATATAATAGCAAGCATTTCACTTATGTATGTAATATCGATAGAAGTATAGATTATGTAAAAATCAAATTTCTTTATTTAATTGCAACACCTATTAAAAAATGCTTGCAACACATGGGCATGCCAAGAATTTTTGTACTACTTCTATATATTATTTTCAACATATGGAAATGATAACAGTGTTTGAGATGAATCCATAATGAAACATGTAAATATATCTTTTATACAATAAGACAATCAAGTCACATAGTCACTTCACCGTTGTGATGGTTATGGTGAAATAGATTGCAACCTCTATTCTTCTTTCTTCTTGATTGTAGCATAGACACTTTTGGCTATATTTGCATACCTTTCAAATGTAAAAGGTGGAGATATCCGTAAACCATCAATAGATTTGACTCTTGAAATTGGTGTGAAAGCTAAACCCTACCTCTTTGCATTACTGGTATCAATTGTTTCCCTTTGTAAATTTAAACCTTGGGATTTGTGTATGGTTAGAGCCCAAGCCATACGCAATGGGATCTGCTTATGATTTCCTCTACAAATAGGTTTTATAGGTACAATATTTGGATATCTCATGTCCCATGGTAAACCAATGTAATCATCAAAAGAGACTGTAGCATACATTGGTAGTTGTGGTGGTTTATATCCTTCAGAGAAAAATATTTTTTTAACTGTCCCAAGTGCTCCATTTACTAACCCTGCTTCCACCCATAAGTTACATGTCAACATGACTCGTTCACGAGGACATAGAAGGACTTCTTGTTGAAGTTGCTCATCATCAGCATCATTGAAATATTTACTCTTAGTAAGTTCAACGATGCATCATGCTATAGGAATTCCAAGTGATTTTAGCATGCATCTATTATGTAAATTTACCAAGGTGTTCATTCAAAAACAAATGGATTTCTAACTTGAAATTATTAATTTCAATAGATTCCATATTTTCGTGACATTAAAACATTCCAATCATCCTCACTTGGTTTTCATTTCTGATGTTTGTTAACAACCTTTTAAAATTGAGTTTCTTTGGATAAGTCCCCTATTGACAAAATATTGTGTCCAATGTAACAACCTTCCTGAAATCTTTCCACAAAACCACGTCAGTTGTGTTTCCTACGTACAATGGTTTATCTTTAACAGGAGGCAACTGCCCAAGGTCTCCAACAAGAATCAATGATTTTCCACCAAATGGAACTAACTTCTTTTCTAGACATGCTTCACGTAGACGTGAATCAATTTGTATGAACAACCTTTGCCCTATGAAACTCATTTCATCAATTAAAATGTGTGTAACATCCTGCATTTCTTCTTGAAATACAAAAAGTGCTTGACCATGTAAATTTTTGAAGTATTTAATAGGAATTCTAAGGGCTGAGTGAATATTTTTAGCTTGTATGTTGAAAGAAGCTACTCCAGTAGGTGCTAGAAATAGTAGAGGGATTTTTCTATTTCTTGAATGCAATGAAAATTCTTGCGAGATATAATGTATAAGGTAAGACTTTCTAGTTCCTGTTGTTCCTTGAATGATCATCTTGAGTGGGTCTGCATTCAGTCCTTCATTGAAATGTTTAATAATAGCTTCAAAACAAAGAAGTTGCTTATAGAAAAATGAGGATGGATTAGATGATCTAGAATCGGAGACATCTCGCATGGATCCACTTGAATGTGCATTTTTAATGAAATCCGTTGGGTCTTCTAAATTGTTATTTGAACATGTAGTACTATTCCACGCATGGATAAAGTTGAAATCTCTAGGACCAAGAGTTTCAACGTCTAACACTTGAACAATATTAGGAGGAACGAGCCGAGATAAAATCTCCCACTCATCCATATCATTGTCATTATCAATCTCCTTTTGATGTGTATCATCATCCTCTTCAATGTTATCTGGTGCCAAAGTGTTATAGCTGATTTTACCACTCCAAGTAAATCACACTTTGTATGGCCTTTCCCTATCCCTCTGCGGACTCCTTAGACCCCGTGGACCATTTTTTGTCCTTTGATGTTTCCTTGACCATCCCTAAAAACATGTGAAAAATGATGCACGTGACTTTTAAACCCTTAATCGCGTATATACGCGGGTTTGACCCCTAAAACCGCGTACATCGAGATGTGTACAAAATCCAAATCCTTTTGGAGTTTTCCTTGACATGGATCCGACTCACTTGACTCTTGGCCTTCCCTATGCCTTGAGATCACTTGGATTCGACCTTTCATTACCCCTTTGAAAAGCTATATAAGGAACTCTAGGATACATTGAAGGCATATGAGAGAATTGAGAGAAAAGAAACTATAGTCCATTGTTGCCAGAACTTATGCTTGAGTCTGCATCCCTTTGTCCCTTGGAGCACTTTTGTGTTCTTCCCAAGCTTGCCTTTTGCTTGTGAGCTTGCTATAGAGAGATGGAGGATTGAGGTGGTGGAGGCCCAAGGAGGGGATTCAGTTTCTTCAATTCACAAACGTGCCGACAGAGGTTGTATCTATTGTAATATCTGATTTATATTAATAGAAATATATTTTCCTGTCCAATAATGTGTGTTTGAATGAATATTTTATCCATGAGATGATTTCAAATGTTTATACATTGTTGATTATATATGCTAGAATAGATCTAACACCATGATATATAGTATGCTTATATTGTTTACTTGTTGTTGAGGAAGTAATTTATCAATTCAAGATGAAGTTGGAAAGCTCAATGGGGATCTACTTCAACCGTCCGGAATAAGGTATGAGGTCTGATCCTTTAGTGTTAGACATTTGATTTCTATTGCATATTGGAAAGGATTGATTTCTGGAATCAAGTTGTATGTTGTGGTACCCCAAGCCATAGGAATTTCTCTCCATAACTGAATTCAATTACGGAGAGAAATTCCTATGGCTTGGTGTACCACAATAAACAGCTTGACTCCAGAAATCAATCCTTTCCAATATGCAATAGAAATCAAATGTCTAACACTAAAGGATCAGGCCTCATACCTTATTATGGATGGTTGAAGTAGAGAGTCTGCAGAGGGACAGGGGAAGGCCATACAAAGTGTGATTTACCTGGAGTGGTAAAATCAGCTATAACAGATGCCCCCTAATGTGTGAGGTCAGAGGGGTCATACGATGGCCGAAATACATTATAAGTCCATCCCAGAAGTGGAGTGATGAAGAATCCCAAATGGAAGACGAGCCACCCAATCAGCATAGTACAGCTCTACACATAACTGCAAATACATATAGCAGTCCCGGATACATAAGAGTACAATGGCCATGAATAGGCATGATACAAGATATCACATAAGTGGTCATCGCCACGTACAATATACATATATCAGAATCTCCATGATGAAGATATACAAAGGACCATGATCTCCATAATGGCTGAAGATATATAACAAATCAAGATCTCCATAGTGGCTGGAAATGTCTGACCTATACTGGAATCAAGTCACAAGAGCTGAAATCTCGTGAACACTGGCACAATCAAGGAGGTAGCATATAAGAGATGCCACCAATCTGGAAGGTCTTCTACACAAACTACTATGAGTACATGTCCTACTATGTGAATAGAGGTGTCGAGGTCGAACATAGTAGTCCATCATCTGATTACCGGTCATTGATGTATACCGTTAACAGACGCGAGATCACCCAACGATAATGAAAATGGGAATCAAGGTACTAGAGTGCAAACTAACAAGTGTGAATAAATGTGTTGAGGTCGAACACTTGAGAGGATCCATCGATCAGGGGACATTGATGTATTCCCAAAGACTGTCGATGGTGAGAGAACCTGCCACTGATGACTGCAAGTCTCAAGGCACTCAAAATGACTCTAGATTCTGATCCCAAAATAAATGATCTGAAGTCAACGGGATGAAATCCGCTGGAAGGAGGGAATTAAGGCATCCCCCATCATCCAACATGAGGTACTCAACAAAGCTGTATAATGTAGAAGGACTCAATCATAAGGTGCACGAACCAGTAACTGTACCAGGAATGACCGACATGCAAATTCAAGATAGCTAAGGAATGGCCGACTCAGGCTTCAACTTCCTTCGAACAAGACCATAACGACGTATGGTGACTGAATAAAGGAAGCATAGACTTGATATACAAACTGGGACATCTCTGCGACATAGGAGGCATCGACAGAAGATCCATGGGGACTGGAAGCTTAACCAGTCAATGGAGATAAACTCAGATAAACAAGTACAGCTCCTAAAGTCAAAATATAAACCCAACCAATGGATGTGACATATAGTTCTCTGTTCGAAGGTGACATGACGCGACAGCTCCCAAAGATAACATCTTTCCTTGTCCGGCTTTTTGGTTTTTTGATTTTTTTGGACTTTTTCAAATATTTATAAAGCTTGAAAAAGAATAAAATTGCTTTATAGTTACAGACTAGGAGGAGACGAGTGTCATAAGGGCAAACAAACTAGTTCCAAGCAGTGGAACATACCTATGCTCAATGCAAGGATACATGTGTAGGATATCAACACTTGGGGGAAAATCCCCTCCCGGTAAAAAGGGAATCAAGCTGCAAAGGATATAAAAAAAATGGCTCTGCATAGCTAGACATGAGACAAGCTTAGGCTATATGGCTGAAACGCAATGTTAGGGAAGCCAACATAAAGCTCAATAAGGCAGGAAAAACTCATGATAATGCATTCACAACTTGACATGAGGGAGTCCTGAGGGAAATAGGCCAGCAAAAGATCAAGAGGAGTATGAGGCTCTTGTGAAATGTCATGGCAATACTATACAACGGATTCCCACACCCTAAAGGAGAAAACATCAGCATGGGCACCAAATGAAAATAAGGCCCTAACTAGGGTACCCATGTAAGGTGAAGCTCTACCACTCATATCATGCCACTTCTAAAACAACAAGAAGGTTTCAGGACATAATAGAGTGGGTTCGTTCCTAAGGTTATGATGAAATGGTCATAAGGTCATGCAAAATACAAATGGTGATGAAACCTAACCTATATGATAGTTTAGACATGATACTTGAGATCGGAACGAACGAGTCAATCGAACAGCTGAAACGGCACTAAAAAAGGCCTCCTACATCATGAGTTAGGCCAAAAATGGTCCAAAATGATTAGAAATTGTGAAAACTATAGGAAAGGGGGTAAAAATTTTCAAAAATTTGAAAAATTTCTATAAATAGTAAACAATTCAAAATATTATAAAACATTTGAAATTTTTACCCATTTAAGCTCAGATTTTCAACAGCGAATTCCAGGAGATCCAACTGGTGGAATCCACTACTGTTTCTTCCAGGTACTTACCCATGCTCATCTCTTCCATTTTGATGCAATTTTTGTCAAATTCCATGTACATTTGAGTTTTCTAGGCCAAACTAAAAAGGGCGCAGCATCCCACATAGAAATCGAGGGTTTTTCCGCGTATAGGGATGGATATATGTGAAAAATGCCCCCATAGTCATGTACATACGCAGTTGTTTGGAAAACAGTCGCGTATGAGGCCGCGCATAAGGTTTTTTAAGTAATATAATGGGAAAACTTGCAATTTTTTGTGCAGGATGGTCCTGGAGTGGAGAGAGCATGAACATGGTGAGGTAGAGGAGGTAGTAAGGGCCGATCTAATGGCTCAACAAGCTCTACATGCATGTGGAATCTATAAGTTTTGGTGTCTTGGTGGCTTGAGGGCCAAACCAAGACTATTGCAGATGCTGGTGGATTACTGGGATCCAGACTCTGAGTCCTTCCAGATAGATGGGATGTCCCTCACTATAGAGGTGGAGGACATATACTTCATTACCGGGCTTTCGTGACGGGGGGAAGTAGTGAACCTTCATTCTCATGGTGGGCTAGGAGGTGGCCTGACTATCGATGAGTACATTGCAGTGTACTGCTATCCAGACATAGAGAAGGTGGGGACTCAGGTCCCTACCAATGCTATACAGGTGCTGGGCCTAAAGGCCATACTATTGACATTGGGCAGGATAGCAAGCTTGGCATCACTCCACCAGGCCTCACGGCCTCTAATTTTCTATGCACTGGAGTGCATGAGACCCACGATTTATGACTGGAGCACTACACTACTAAGCAACACGAAACATCAACTCAGTGAGTGTAAGGCGGGTAGAGTGTGGAACTTCAAGTTCAATAGTATATTGAGCATGGTTTTCTTCGAGCGTGTTCCAGGATTGAGCCCCAGAGTTGACATTCCTCTTCATGGGGTTCAAGATCCAGCCCAACGACGTTGGGCAGATGCAATGCACAGACTGGGGGGAGGTAGGGTGGCCAAACCCTATCCAGCTGACTTCTTTCCATGGTGGCGATGATAGATAGTTGCCATCAATGACTACCCCTATGCGGGGATAGATTTCTGGGGGGACCCAAACATGCTGCTACCACCAGGATCGGCATATGGTGATATAGGTAACGAATCTCGACCCTCTCTTTTTAATTTTTGAGTTATTTAATTTTTTTTGTGTTTTCTGATTATATGGAATCAAAAGACATATTTTGCGTGACAATACATAGTGACATCTACCATTTGTGTGCAGATGTGGGACCACGGTGTCCGGAAGGCTTCCCTCATCACAGACGAAGGGGAAGACGAGATGATATCACGAGTGTGGATGCAGAGTGGACACTCCAGATCATTCATACCAATTTTGTGAGGCTGACACATAGGGTTCCCATGGCACAAGTCGAGGACTTTCCTGAGGCTATGCAGCGCCAGGTGGTGGGTGTACCACAAGCATGGGTGAGATTATTTCGACGGCTAGCTAGAGCCGTAGTGACATTCCATGATCACAACCCTCCTCTACCTCCACAGGATTAGATACCTGGGAGTCTATACATTTTGTACTACCGTGTATTATATGTTGGTGGCTTGAGAGCCCCAATTTTGTATCATGACACTATGTATTACCACATTTTGGATGTTATATAAAAAAAATTATGGTGATCGGTTTATTTATTTACATGTGTAAAAATTGTGTTTGTGATGAATTTATTGTGTATGAAACAAATGCCAATCTAACACGTAGTTAGCATATGAGTTAGCAACTTGATTATTAATTCTTGGAATGTGTATGTATGTTATATTGTCAAATTGTCATTCTAATAATCTCACATGTAAGAATCTTCTTAATAATATCGGATCTCTAACATGGTACAAACCATTAAGCTGTGACACTACTAACTCCAAATCAAAACGTACCTCAAGAGAGAGAATGCCATGTGAAATGGCATCCCATAAAAGCTCAATAATGACACTATATTCAGCAACATTGTTGGAAGATGGACGCAAACATACACCTCCTGAAGATAGTACCTGGCCCATAGGAGTATAAATCACCTAAGTACCAAAGGCTGAGTGTTGATTGTGACGGCTTGCACCATCCATGAATCCTATGTAGGTGGAAGATTCCATTGACATCTATCAAAAGAAACAGAAACTAATCACAAACCCGATCACGATAATTAAAAAGACCTAACTATGCAAAAATGTACACTAATATACAATAACCAGCCTTGGATGAAAATCATGCATAGTACTTCTTGAGATAGAGCCCATTTCTAGGCTCCGCCAAGGCCATTCCCTCATAATCCACTAACTCATAAGCACCCTTCTCTAACACATGTTTAATGACGTAAGGACCACGCCACATGGGGTTAAATTTTCCTGCCCCCAAGGGTTCTTTCAGTTGATCCCACAAAAGGACCAAGTCTCCCTCACTAAACTTCCTTGGGCGGACAGACTTATCGTACTGGACCTTTACGCGACGTTTATTTACTTCTAGAGCCACCAAGGCATCCCGACGCTGCTCATCAAGTTGCTTAAGGTGGACCAAACGCTCCTCCAATGGTGAAGTGTTTGGTAAGAGTTCTACAGCTAGCTTCAAAGAAGGAATCTCGCATTCAACTGGCAATATCGACTCCACTCCATGTACAAGTTGATATGGAGAAAAACCCATGGCAGTCTTAACAGCGGTTCTATATGCCCACAAAGTAGGATATAACATGATGTGCCAATTATTCTTGCTTTGTGCGATGGTTCGTTGGAGAATGGATTTGAGTGATTTATTCACTACTTCTACCTGTCCATTCTCTTGAGGGTAGTAAGAGGAGGAATGCTCTTGCTTGTACCCTAACTTTGATGCCAACTCTTCCATCATATGATTCTGAAAGTGCGAGCCATGGTCAGTGACAAGCTCTTTCGAAATTCCGAACCGAGTAATAATCTGGTTGAATACGAAGTGGGCAACTGTCTCACCATCGGATTTAACTGTAGGCATATCCTCAGCCCATTTTGTGAAGTAATCAATAGCCTCTATGATATGATGATGCCCCCCAGCCGAAGCTGGGTTGCAATCCATAAAATCAAGCCCCCACTTAGTGAAGGGACCGGCGGTGATAATGGGATGTAATGAGGCAGGTTTCGAGCACATATTACGTGTGAACAGCTGGCAAGGGTGGCACCTCTTGACCGCATCTACACAATCCTTAAAGATCGACGGCCAGAAATAACCCACTCTTAAGATCTTTTGAGCTATAGAAAGCCCAGATAAATGACCACCACACACCCCTCTATGGTAATCATTCAGCACTACCTCAGCCTCTTCATGAGTTAAACAACGTCGCAAAATGGAATCTGCCCCATGGCGATACAAAGTGTTATCCACTATGAGGTAGTTCTTAGATATGTGACGTAATCATCGTCGTTCATCCCATGAGAGGTGAGTAGGGACCTTCAATGTTTGTAAATATATTATGATATCCCCATACCATGGGTCTAAAGTTGAGATTAAGAAGATGTGTTCATTGACAAACGTATCTTCACAAACCAACTCCTCGACCTAGCTCAAGAAATCCGATATAAGCTCTGCAAAAATTAAAGACTTCTTTGATTTCGCCAAAACAAATTCGAGATCGAATTCTTGCAGAATGACAATCCATTTATTATATTTTCCCCCAATCATCCTTCGAGTGAGGACAAATTGAAACGGATTGACATGGGCTACAACCAAGGTCTGGCGAAGGAGAATATAATGTCTCAACCGCTGAACCGCATGTACGGTAGCTAAAGCAAGCTTCTCGACATGAGAATAATGAATCTCTGCATCAATAAGGTTCCAACTCAGATAGTATATGACATGCTCTTGGAGCTCCTCATCCTCTTGAACCAAAACCATACCAATCGTCTCTATGGATGCGGCCACATAAAGTATAAAATCATGGCTATATTCTGGGGGACTAATCACCGGGGCCGATGCTAGGGCTCACTTGAGTGCATCGAAGGACTCCTGGGCTCGCTCATCCCAACAAAAGGTGGTGTCCTTCTTCAAAAGATGCATGAAGCCTCTATTCAAATTGGAAAAATTGACCACAAATCTTCGTAAGAAGTTTGCCATGCCTTGCAAACATTGAAGATGACGAATATTCTTCGGGGGAGACAACTAAAGTATTGCCTCAACCTTCAAAGGGTCGACTCTTATACCCTCTTTAGAAATGATGAATCCTAACAAATGACCTGACTTCACACAAAAGATGCACTTATGAGGATTTAACCTAACCAAATAATGCCAGCATCTTTCGAATACCAATCTCAAGTGATAGGGATGATGCATTCTCATACGAGAATGAGTAGCAAGGTCATCCAAAAATACTTCAATAATCAACTTGAGATCGTGGAAGATCAAGGTCATTTCCCGCTAAAATGTAGCTCCAGAATTTTTAAGGCCGAAAGGCATTTTTCGATATGCAAAAGTTCCCCAAGGACAAATAAATGCATTCTTATGTTGGTCCTCAGGTTTAATTTGTATCTGATTATATATGGAAAAGACGTCCATAAAGGAAAAAACCTCACTACCCGCACACTCATCCAAAATCTGATCAATAAATGGTGTGGGGAAATTGTCCTTAGGACAGGCACGATTCAAATCACGGAAATCAGTACATATGTGGATCACTCCCTGCTTCTCCACCGGAACGGGGTTTGAAACCCACTCCGTCAAGGGAACAGGATAGATAAAATCAGCTTTTAACACTTTCTCTATCTCTGCCTTAATCATAGGTGCTTTCCTAGGAGTCACCACATGCAAGCATTGTTAAACAGGCTTAGCGTTGGGATAAGCCTTAATCTCATGCTCGACAATACGAGGGTCGATACCTCGCATTTCGTCGTAAGAACAAGCAAAGATATCACAGAATTCCTTAAATAGCTTGGTGTATTCATGAATCTCAGCATGGGAACATTCCGCCCCAATATAGACATTCTCTATCTTGCCAGGATCGTGAGAGATATTGATAGGAATCATTGAATATATGTTTGCCATGTTTCCATCAGCCATCGGACCAAGAGAGCTTAATGGAACCATGGGACTACCAACTCTCTCACTAAGAACCGCCCTAAATTCTTCACGCTCCAAGCGGTCAAGCTCAGGAATAAAGTAAGATCTATGATGGAGTTCCTCCCATGGTGGCTCAACTCCCGACATAGCCTCAATAATCACTTCATCTGAAGGGAAAACTGTATCAAGACAGTCGTGCGCGTGAGAAGACTACACTGCCCATGTCGGCAGCACATAAGGGTCCTCCTCCTCCATCCGCGGAGAGGAAGGACTAGGCTCTGCAACACACTTGAGCTTAGCTTGATAAGCTATCATAGTTGCAGGTAACAGCATGTCCATCACGATGGGCTCACTCAGAGTACTCGGTGTAGGAAGAATCCAAGGATCTTCCATATGACTTGTGCAAAAATACACTGATCTCATAGATGTCAAAGCCTCACTGAAACTAGACCCTATCATAATAATTGGTGCAGGACAACTAAAGCTTCCCATGAGGGATAGATACATGCCTACACCCACACTCCCAGTTGCCGGCTGAGAGTGTTCAATGATCAGGATCGAAGCTCTCGAAGATACAGTAACAGACAGATTCTTGAATGTCATTTGATCAATCGTGACTATCTTCCCATTAAATGGAAAGCATACAATGCAAAATAGGAAAGAATAAATGGCTTGCATACTATACATCCAATTCCTACCTAGCAAGAGATTGTAGTCAAGGGGCGCATCAACCACCTCGACCTCTATCGCAACGGTCTTCCCTCCCAAACGGACTGTAAGGGAAGGAAGGATTCTGTGTGGCCTAAATGATCTCCCATAGAACGCAGTTAACATGGTCGCTGATTTAGATAGCTCAGGGGAACCTAAACCCTTCCAACACGATAAAGACATCACAGAAGTGGCAGTGCCTTCGTCAATCACAGTGTGCTTGACGGTCATATTAAGACATTCTATGTGAATCAAAAGAGACACATAGTAAGGCAAGCGAGGCTGAAGTCCTACGGTTTCAAATTTAATCATGGAGAAAGAATCATTATCATTCACACCAAGGGAAGAAAGCAACGCCTTCCTTTGTGAAGGATAACTCTGAAGCACTTCCAATGCAGACATCGCACAAGGAGTGTGGCCCAAATCCTTGACAACTGAATAGTTCTAGGTGGCTCGGGCATTAGGATTGTGCCCCAAACGCTTAAGGAATCCCTTAGAAATGCGAGGTGTAGCTTCAGGTTTATCCATAGGTTTCTCAATATGCAAAGGGGACCCTGGTGGATCAGGTTCCTTTCCTGGGCTGGGTTGTGACGAACCATAGTCTTTTGCATGGGTCACAACTTTCGCAGCACGTACCATGTTAATGCAACCACGACCAGTACCCTTTGGTGGATCTTGATCACTGCCGGACTGATCATGGGTCCTCGAGTTCATATTTTGATTGTGAGGTAAAGGGTTAGTTAGCACAGCTGGGTCCTGTGCTAAGAATCTCGAGGCTTCATCGATACGAGAGCACAAGTAAGTGAGGTGATCGTCCTTACATAACTTGCAAGGGAACTTAACCTTACATTTATCTTGCTTGTCCCCCCTAGCATTACGACCATTATTGTCATTATTATTAGCATTCTCATTCTTATTCCCACCCTTACGATTATTCTTACCCTTTTTTCTATTCCGTCCGGGCTGCTGGTTACCCTTCTGGTCTGACAATTGCACTGAAAGTACACTCGCCATTTGGGTGGGTTGAGATGAAGCTGCAGCTTGTCCTGAAGTAGATTGGTTGATTGACAATTGAATAACTTGTTTTGCAACCGAATCTGCAGGTTTCGCACTTGCACAACTGACAATGCCATCGGCATGTGGTCCAGGTTTGACTTTGGGGTTGAAACTAGAACGTGAAGCATTGGGAATAATCTCATATAACAAACCAGACTAAGCATAAATCAAGTCCACTTCCTACGCCTTAAAAATTGCTTGTTCCTCATTCTGCACTCTGGATGTAGAGACATACTTTGTTATATATGGAAATAACGACTTAAGGAACCATTCGATGAGGAACTCCAGCGGTATAAAGGCTTTAATTAACCTCTTCCATCTACGCCACTCTTGGATATGATCTGAGATATGTGTGGTTTTATCCTACTAAAATGTCGACAAGAGTTTAGTACCAATGTCATAATGCACTGGTAGCTGGAAGTGGTTAAGAAAATTCATCACTAGGTCATCGAACAAAGTGAATGCCCCTCTAGGTAGCTCTATATACCATTTCGCAGCAAGCCCTGTAAGGGTGCGTTGAAACAGCCTTAAATGGATGGAGTCCTGGTGTAAGGAATTCGAAGAGCACCATAGGTGAAAGGTAGTAACATGTTCGCTCAGATCCTCTCCCGTTTTTCCCTCGAACTTAGGTATGTCCGAGGGAAGCTTAGTAGGGACAACCGGCCAAGCCGGGTCATGAGCTATAGGATCGTTCGTCAATCTTGACAATTCAGGAAGATTCAGCGTCACAAGGAAAGGGATCCTAGGATGATGAGGTCGATGGACCGCTCCCTGATAGTTTTGATTCACATAGGTCTGATTACCGCCATGGCCTTGGCCATAGTAACCTCCTCCCATTTGACCCGTATAGGGTGGCATGGAAGCACCATAGTGTGGTGGAACTTGACTATTAGGAGCTACAAAGCCATAATTTGGAGATTAAGTAGGTTGTTGATACCCACCCCCATAAGGTGAAGAACCCTATCTATACTGTGTCCCATAATAGGGTCCATAAGTCATCGCATGAGATGTCCCATGAGACACTCCGTAAGTAGGAACATATGCTCCAAAAGTAGGAATATACATTCCAAAAGTAGGAATGTGACCTCTAGAAGTATGAGCATGACCTCCCGAAACAACGGGCGGTACATGAAGTTGAGACACAATCGGTCTAGTAACCGCAGTACAGACATAACTCGTAGCAACGTTTTGGCCCGAAGGACCACGTGAATGAGGTGGAGGGTGAACATTTGAAGAACTAGGGACAGAGAGTGGAGGGATCTGTGTAATTATGTATGTACTATTCCCTATAGTCACTCGTCTCGAATCTGGTATCTTAACAGGATCACTAACCCTAGACCTAGGAGGAATATGTGAAGTAACTTCCACCACCGGGATGGAAGGTGCAATGTGACTAGTGCTCCCAAACCTCTCTGCATGGTAAGGAATGAGAGTGCCCCCAGGCATATTGTTAGGCTCAAACTCAGATTTGACATGAAATGCCAAATCATGTGTGGGAAAACCAGACATACCATAACTACCATAACTAGTGCTTGCGGGTTCAAAATGAGTCTCGGCATCCTCTGACATTCCATACCGGTAATGCGTCAATGGGGAATCAACCCTAGAGTGAGTAGGTCTATCATGAAAGGTTCCTATCTCCAAAATCACAGGACCTAACTCAACCAAGTCGGGTGATGGATTGTAAGTAGGAGTAAACTCCCCATCTTCCACTTGAATGGGAGAAGGTGGTTCAGGAATACCTTCCATATGGTCTCCCATGGTGTGTGAATCAATGTGCAAAGTAGTCCTCCTGGACTATCTATGTCTCTCTCCCAAAGGAGGAGGAGATGTAGAAGGCGGAAGTCCTGCTAAACGACGAGAACGGTGAGGAGCCGCACCCGAATCCACAATGACTCAAAAAATAAATAAAAATCTCTATTTACGCAAACCCTAGGCAAGCTATCATGCACAAAGCAATCACCAATAAAATCTAAATCCAAATGCAAGCAATCAAGGGTAGGATAAGTGAGATCCTAAATGAATCAGGTATGTCTCGCCTAAGAGAGACTTGAGACTCCCATACACAACAAGCAGAGGTACATAACCAATTATTGTGGCCCTCATATTCAACGCATAAAGCGACTGTGATGTCTGACCCCAACCTGGCCAGGACACCTACAGAATAAACCCTGCAAAGTACCCCCTCGATATCCTAGGTAAGGCCACTAAGGTCACCTCAATATAATCAATGCTCAGGCAGACATTCGCAGGCAGGATTGACCGTATGGGTAGGGTAGCAAAGCCCAAAACTCTCAAAAGAGCCCCTAGATACAAATACAATCCTATAAATATCCCCGGTGCTACTCAGTTATGACTAGGGGTCATCCCAATCAATAACCACTCACACTGCCTCGTGCTTAACTCCCTTTTGAGAGGAGGATCCTGAGAAACACTGGTTATACCAAGGATTTCACACACTCACCTGGACAGACACATACATGTTTTTGTTTAGTGGTCTTGGAGATTTTACTCACAATGAACTATTCCAAGACCCTGAAACCTAATCTTGTTGGTGCACCCTATAAAAGGAAAGAGTGTATTTCATTTTAATTAAGCGTTGATTTTAATTGGCTTTATTACTCAAAAGAGGGATATGGACATACAACTAATGGTGTTATGACACAACATGAAGTAAATTGCACACCTAACAATCAATGCAAATGCATTGTGTCCATGAAAATAGGGTATGCTACTACGTGAAATGCACAAGTTTTCTTCAAATGATGAATGCAATCTTTCCTATATGAAATCCTGACTAATACTTCAAAGCAAATCTAGTGCAAGTACAATGTAAAATGTAAAATGCAATGCATGATGATAAGCAAATATTTTTGGATTTTTTTAACTAAAATGAGATACAAAAAGCAAAAGAATGATTCTACAACCCCCAAACTCTGAAATCACACTCAAGCAACACTCAAGCAAAGCACTAAGGTAAAATAAATCTAATGCACTAATCCCAAACAAAAAATTGAAAATGCCATGACAAGAACTTTTTTTTTTAAATTACCCTAAAAAAACATCTCTGGTCAGAAACAGAGGTATAAACAAACTCAGGCAATGTCAAAGGAGACTCAGTAGTCATCAAACTTCACCCAGCAACTATTTAACTTCCATTAAAAGGCAAAACTAAGGGCATACACGACTATTCGTAGTAAATCGGCGTGTATACGCAGAAATCGCAGAGAAACCCGTGTGTATACGCGACTGTGAGTTAAAAACTCGCGTATAGGAAGAAAGGTGCATAAAAATCAAGGCAAACAGACAAGCCGAGACAAAATTCACACCAATCAAACACTACCAGGAAAACATGCCCCCAGACCCAACACAGAAATAAGAGAGAAAGAGCAATTCAAATTCATTGAATGCCGATAGAAAAACCCCCAAAGGACAACTACTAGGAACTCCCCAGCGGAGTCGCCAATTCAGTACAGAGAGAAATTCCTATGGCTTGGGGTACCACAACAGATAGCTTGACTCTAGAAATCAATCCTTTCCAATATGCAATAAAAATCAAATGTCTAACACTAAAGGATCAGACCTCGTACCTTATTTCGGACAGTTGAAGTAGAACCCCGTTGAGCTTTCCAACTTCAGCTTGAATTGATAAATTACTTCCTCAACAACAAGTAAACAATACAAGCATACTATATATCATGGTGTTAGATCTATTCTAGCATATATAATCAACAATGTATAAACATTTGAAATCATCCCATGGATAAAATATTCATTCAAACACACATTATTGGACAGGAAAAGATATTTCTATTAATATAAATCAGATATTACAATAGATACAACCTCTGTCAGCACATCTGCGAATTGGAGAAACTGAATCCCCCACTTGGGCCTCCACCACCTCAATCCTCCATCTATCGATAGCAAGCTCACAAGCAAAAGGAAAGCTTGGGAAGAACACAAAAGTTCTTCAAGGGACAAATGGATGCCAACTCAAGCATAAGTTCCAGCAACAATGGACTATAGTTTCCTTGCTCTCAATTCTCTCATATGCCTTCAATGTACCATAGAGTTCCTTATATAGATTTTCAAAGGGGTAATGAAAGGTCAAATCTGAGCGATGTCAAGGCATAGGGAAGGCCAGGAGTCAAGTGATTCGGATCCATGTCAAGGAAAACTCCAAAAGGATTTGGATTTTGTACACATCCTGATGTACGCGGTTTTAGGGGTCAAACCCACATATATACGCGATTAAGGGTTTAAAAGTCACGTGTATCATTTTTCACATGTTTTTAGGGATGGTCAAGGAAACATCAAAGGACAAAAAATGGTCTACAGGGTCTAAGGAGTCTGCAGAGGGAGAGGGGAAGGCCATACAAAGTGTGATTTACCTGGAGTGGTAAAATCAGCTATAACACAAAGGTATCCAATTTTTTGGGTATATGCTATATTATTTGCATGTGCGTGTGGAGGGAAGGTGTGCATGTCAGCACTACAGCTCGGTGATCCCAAAAGCACCTTCACAGAAACAAGCCAGAGGCCCTGTTTTCGATGCAAGCACAGCGAGCAAAATTTTCAGGCTATTTATAGAATTTATGGCTATTTATAGCTGTCCATGGCTATTTTTAGAATTTGTCAAAAAATATGTAACTTAATCCTGGTTAAGGGATTGGAGTCCTTTTCTAATCCGGGTTAACGGATTAGGGTATTTGGATGTTGCGGAATACCTATATTTTGTATTGTGAGGATTTCATAATGTAAGGAAGAAAAATAGGAGGTGTGGCTCCAAGGTTTTCTGGTTTTCCTGGTTAAGGGTTTCCAGGGTAAATCTCCGTGTTTATGTGTGAATGATGTTTTTTTATCTCTATTTTGCTTAAAAGAATCTGTATGCTTTGCTTCTCTGCATAGGTTTAAAACTTACATGTGTTGCTCGATATCCTAAAGTTCCTCCAATTGTGAATAATAATTTATGTGTAAATGCCAATATCAATCTAAATGTTTCTGAATGCCTTATAGAGAATTAATTCATTGAGGAAAAATGATTCAAAGGTATATGAATTTTCCTTTGGAACTTCACAGAACTATGGCCATACTCGAACTATAGCAATATTAACTCGTGGCTTCCATGGTTCTTTATTATGACATGCAATGAAAGACCAAGATCCTGTAGTGTCAATCAAAGATAAGTGTTCATGGAATAGAGTTCTATTTTGGTATAGTTCTATAAACCCATATCTTGTCTGCAATTTCATGTTATCTAAGTTGGAAGAAACTCTTTTGAATATTTTTCTACTAACGTTAATTGAAACAAATCTACATCTAGAAATAACAAGGGGAATCTTGAGCAACATATGACACGTTTCCTGTGCTCCTATATCTCTTTCCATAATTGTTTCAGCAAGAAATGTTTTATATGCACATATAGAGGGAATTTCAAAGTCAACGACATTGGAAATTCTTTTCAACATGTCTTGATAGATTTCTGATCTTCTCTCAGCTTTTGAAGCATACTTTTCAACTTATTTCAAAACTGCATGACATGAAATAATTGGCTCACAATCAACATTGGCACGCCACATTGAAAGAAGAGGAATATTATGAACATTTAACCTGTCATCATTACTTGTGTTAGATCCCAGTAATTTTCCTATGGTTGTGGTAGGAAATCACTGGGGTAACCATTTCAAACCAAACTTTACGCTGTATTCTATCCTATACATCCACAAAGGGCTCTCTCAATGTCACAAGACCACTCACATACACATATGTCTTGCAACAGACATTTAGAAGGCTAGATTTATGATGGGAACATGTTTTTTGTATTTTGAAGAGTGTAAGACAGACAAATAGAAAACACCATTGGGCAATGGAGTCAAAGCCTGAAACATTCAAGGGCTTACATCAATAATGATAGGTGATTAGCATTCGCAATATGAGGCAACTTGAGCATTAAGATTTAGTCAAGTAACGTTAAGAGGTGGTAGGGGGAAATGAGAAGAAGATCAGTGGAACAAGAGGCACCTATCTGTGGATGAATCTCTTGAAACACCTTTAGTAGAAGCAACAATAAAGGCTGATAACTGAAATGAAGCACCTGGTAGAGGATGAATTCCATGACATTCATCATAAACACATAACAAATACGATTTCTAATGAAAGGATTGCTTAACAGATAACGAATTCCTTGCATACAACTAGAAACATATTAGCAAAACTTCACACATATATGGATATAGAGCATAGAAGAAACACAGACTGAATATTGAACACTGTGATGAATCTCAAACACTCAGAACATACTTCTGCATTAAATAGTTCCAAGAAAAGTTCAGAGCTATAAAACAAAGCACAGAGGGTTCCAAAATGAATGTCGGACCCTTTTCTCCTCTATTGAGGTTACATTTATAGTGCAATTTTCTCTTGAGACCAACCTCGAAATAGAGTGCCAAAATTGGCTACATCATGGGAATCAAGCCCAAACGTACAAAATCCTAACAACTTCTGAGGGGGTGGATTCACCATGATCATAAAACAAATCAAAAAATCATGTCGTGTTACGCGTGACTGATCAAAATGGAAAACCTTGACATGTGGGGCTCTTAGGCTCGCTTGATGGAAACGACTATTTAGAGCATCTTCAATGGCCTTCCTTTCTGCCTTTTTGCAGATTTTGGGTTTTGGGTTTTCTATATTTCACCTTCGAACTTCCACCTTTCTTTCTTCTACCTTTTCCTTTCCACTTTTTCATGGATTATGGGTTGCGGGTTTTCCAACTTTCACCTTCAAACTTTCTCCTTTCTAGCTTCCTCCTTTTTGTGGATTGCAAGTTGTAGGTTTTTCAACTTTCTTGAAGTTTAACTTTTTCCTTTTCACTCCTGCAAATTTTTTTCTGCATTTTTCTGGACCATTGATTTCTTTGCGGGTTCATCCCTAACCATCGATCTAAGATTGAATGTGCATCTCATCTTATCTTGGTGGATATGTTATCTTCCTTACACCTTTCTCTTGCAAGATTCTTCTGGAGTGTCTGATATTTTGTGACTCATTTATCCACTGTCTATTCTCACCAAGACTTACCATTGAAGCATATTTTTCATACAAGGCTTATTTCCTAGGTCGTACTTGAGGATTTTTTTACCATTCTGACACTTCAAACTTAGGAATAATCTTTCTAAACAACTCTGAACCTTTTCTGCATACCTCTAGGTTGTCAGATATGGAATTTTAGACCTCCCCTTTCGTCTACTCTAGTCTGACCCCCTTTCCGACCATTTATCCCAGACATGGTACTAATAGTGGCTCCAATTGGTAATGTTATCCTCCCTACGATGTATCAAAGAACAATAGACCAAGTGCCTGATCCGTTGGGCCATGTGTTGCTTGAAAAACCCCATTCAACTACACACTTTTGCTTTATTCCAAAGGTCCATTGCCTCAAAATTTATTCTAGTGTTGTTAACTCCAAATTCAAAAAGAAAAGAAAACCAAATGATAGCTCTTCTTGGAGGCCTTACTGGCTTCACCTAGGGCTTTAAGTTTTAGAGAGGGATATCCACACATGAAATATTAAAATAAAAAGGTATATACAATGATATGGAATATTAAAATTACTTTAAAGAAAGTAGTGCCTGAGGAGCCTCCCATTTACAGGAGTGCCTGACACAAGACCACCCTCCATATCCTCTAGTATGTAGGAATTCTTCCCTATGAAAGCTGCAATTTTGTAAGGGCCCTTCCACATGTAATCAAACTTTCCATGCTTTCCCTCCTCTTCATGGGGTACATACCATTGTAAAACTGCATCCCCCACTTGGGAATCCTCAGGATTTGTCCTCCTATCAAATATGTCTTTCATTTTATCATCAAACTTCTGAGTTCTTTCAAAAATTTGATCCCTTTGTTGTTGCAATTCAACCAACTGATACATCCTTCTCTGAGTTGGGTGGGTCTCAACCTCTTCCTCCTGTAAATACATCATCAATGGAAAACTCATAGAAATGGGAAAATTTACCTCATAACCATACACTAGTTGGAATGGTGAGGTGCCAATAGATTTATTTACACTTATTCTGTCATCCCACAAAGCATGAGTCAATTTGGTGTGCCAGACCTTTTTGTTGTCTTGCAACATCCTTTTGATGATCCTCATCATAATTTTATTTCAATGTTCTTTCAACCATTTTCCTTGTGGGTAATAGGTTGTGGAATTCCCCAAATGTATGTGATATTTGAAACAAAACTAAACCATCTTCTTTTATTTGAATGCAGCGGTATTTCCAGTGATCAAATTCTTAGGAACTCAAAACCTTGACAGAATGTTCTCCTCCAAAAATTGAATAATTATTGTCTCAGTGGCCTATCTAGTTGGGATGGCCTCAATCCATTTGGTTAAATAATTAGTGGCAGTGAGAATCCACTTGTGCTTCCCTGAGGACGATGGGTTTATCTCTCCAATGAAATCCAATCCCTATTGTTGGAAAGGGGCCTCAACATGTATTGGCTTCATAGGAAATGGAAAAATATTTCTCCTCCCTTCAAAGATCTGACACTTATGGCAGGAAACAATCTCCTTGTGGGATTCAGAAAAGATAGTGGGCCAATAAAAGCTTGCTCTTAGAATTTTATTCACAGTGGTATCCCAATAATGATGAACTCCACATTCTCCTACATGAAACTCTTCAATGAGATTCTTTTCCTCCTATTCATTTACACAGATCAACAAAAACCCTCCTAGCTCTTTCCAATAAACTTTCCCATTTAATATGCAAAACTTTTATGGTTTCTGCTTAAGGAATCTGGCCCTTGTTCTGTCCATATCCTATGGAGCTTGCAGGTGTTGCAACATAAACATGATGTCAGTATACCATGGGCATGACTAGAAATATTCATCCACTTGTAGCTCTGGTCGTTCCTCAGGGTTTTACTCTTCAGATGATAATTCAGAAACCACGTGCAGGCTAAGAAAATCGAAATTTGAATGTGCCGTGAGTTTGGATAGTCCTTGGTCTTTAATCATCTTTGTGGGCTTAATATACAATTCATACTCAAGCAATATTTTTATCCATTTTCCCCTTCTACCCTTAGGATCTGGTTGGGTTAGAATATCCTTCACTGCACTGGTGGGAACATGGGAAATGATGTGAGAATGCGGGATGTAAACCCATAACTCATTCAAAGCCTATACCAGAGCATAAGCATGCTTTTCCAGAATGTTGTGTTTCAGTGGTGAATCCCTCAATACTTTTTTGTAGAAAGCAATGGGTTGCTCATTCCCCTCATGATTCTTTTGTAACAATACCCCTGCCACCGTGTGCTCTGAATCAAATGAGAATATGAGGAAATATTTGGAGAAAATGGGGCTTACCAGTACGGGGTCTTCTAAAATAGATTTATATGTGACCTCAAAAGACTTATTTGCTTCAAGTGTCCACGTGATCTCATTATCCTTTCTCAGCATACCAGTTATCCACCTCACAATCTCAACAAAAGCAACAACAAACCTTCTCAAAAAATGCACCCTTCCTAGAAAATATTGAACATCAGCCTTGTTCTGAGAGATCTCAATTTTGTGTACAGATTCAACTCTTTTTGGGTCTATTTTGATTCCTTCTAGGGATATTATATGCCTGAGCAGCCTCCCCTCCTTCATATCAAAGTGGGACTTCTTCGGATTCAACAAAATGCCAAAGCTTATGCATTTTCTGAACACTTTTAGCAGGTGTGCGACGTGTTCCTGATTAGAATTTGAAAAGTCAGTGATGTCCTCTATATAGATAACCAAAAAAATTTCCTTCTCCTCCGCAAATTCTATGTCCATGGCCCATTGGAAGGTTTCCCCCACATTCATGAGTTTGAATGGAATTTTGGCATACATAAAGGTACCCCAAGGTGTGGTGAAGGCAATCTTCTCTTGGTCTTCTAGGTGCACCATGATCTAATTGTTTCCTGAGAAACCATCCAAGGTGGAGATCCTTTGAGATCCCACTACCCTCTACAAAATGTGGTCCATATTAGGGAGAGGATAATGGTCCTTTAAAGAAACTCTGTTCATATTTCTTAATTCAATGCACATCATTATTTCTCCATTCTTCTTCCTCACCGGAACTAAGTTTTCCACCCACTTTGAGAATCTAAGAGACATAATGATTTTTTCCTCGAACGTCTTATTTATTTCTTTATCAATTAGGGGTAGCATTTTGGGGTTAATTCTCCTTATATTTTTTTTGAAAGTAATCTCATCCTTTTTTTATTGGTATAGTGTGATGAATTATACTCATAGCATAAGCCTTCAGATCACTATAGCTCCAAGAAAAGGCATATGTGTATTCCTACATCAGTGAGATGTATTTATATTTGGCCTCTAGTGAGAGTGTTCTTGAGAGCTCGATGATTTTAGGATGAGATTATGTTCCAATATTCACATATTCCAAATCTTCACATCTTGGGAAAAGCTAAGTCTCCTTAGCAACATCGTTTGGGGCAAAGATATTTTCTAAAGGAACTAAACCCCTGGGGATAGAGTTACCTTTAAGCTACAGGATTTATTTTCCACTAAGATTGTTTAAATATTCATGTTTTCCATCAACACCCTGCAATTCTAGCCCAACGACTCCCTCAGTTTCATCACCAACGATACCCTCAACAAGGGCCACAATATCATCCTATGGTATTTCTTTGGGAACATCAGTCTTACTTTGCTGACACTCTTGAGAGAGACTAGAGCCTTCCAGGAGCATGTTACCCTTATCAATGATCAAGCCATCAAATTCCCCAGTGAGATTAAGGAAACTATGGATTTGTTTATCATCCTCAAAGGCCCACGAATTCTTAACATTATCTGGGATAGAGGGTCTGTGCTTAACTTCCACCTCATATTTACTATTGGGATACATGGTAATTTTGAAAACAATAGCAGAAGTGGCCAAAGAATCAGCTATACCATTCTGCAATATGGGAATCAGTTTGAACCTGCATTCTTCAAAACATCCTATCAAATCCAGGGCAACATTTCTATAGCTTCTCATCCTAGGATGTTTGGCCTATTACTCGCTTTCATTTGATTAATTACCAACTCAAAGTCCCCATGTATCATCACCGACTTGACTTAGAAATACTTCAAGATCTGAATTTCTAACATTATAGCCTCATATTTGGCCTCATATTCTGGGGGTATCACCCAAACTCTAGCTCTTGCCCCTTCTTTGCATGCTGCCCCATCGAAACTCACATTCCACAATCCTTCCAACTCTTCCTAAGTGGGGAAAAAATAAGCGATATGTGAACTAGAATTGTCTTTGCTTCCCTCTGTAAAGAAAATGGATGACCATATATCATTGTCCAACGAATATATGGGATGGTTATTTGGCTTTTCAGCACTTCTCACCATGTATACCAATTTTTTCTCTCATTAAATCCTCCTCTGTACACCAAAACCAAGGATGGTGGAATATGACATATCCATTTGAAGTGCATCTTTGAGCTTGACCGCCCAAGATCTTGACAACATCATTCCAAACTTTGGAGGAATGTCAGCCACCACTACATCCATGACAAGGCTTTTGGAAGGGATCTGAGCCAAAGAGATGACCAAATATTTGATCAATCCTAGGCACTTAACTTTATTGGAATCAAAAGAGAAGAGGTCCTTATAAGGCCTGGTCACCTCTAGCCCCAGTTTATCCATGATCTTCTTGGGCATCATATTGTGTGAAGCTCCTGAATCAAGTATGGGATTGTGTAGGATGGCATCATGAATGTTCAGACTGGTGTAGAAGGGAGGGACATCTTCGCCGGTAGAATCACATACATTGGGTCCAAATAGGATCGTGGGACTATCATCTTGAATATTTAGGGAATCTGATATTGTAGATATTTCTCCTAGAGACTTCAACACGGTCATGATTTGGGAGTTATATTCATAATTTCTTAACAATTCCGTTAAAGGGACATAGATTTTGATTTTTGCAATTTCAGCCTCTAAATTGAAATAAGTTTGTCCCTGATTTGAGCTCCTTGGAATATCTTCTTTCTTTTATTTCCCTTTGGGCTCTGTTACATTCTTGGAGGTATCCTTAGGGGGTATATCATTCCTCATCTTGCTTGTAGAGACTTTGTTTGATGCCTCTTTATTCCTCGTAACAGGAACATATCTATTCCTCATACCAATCTACCTCTGCAAACCCATGACAACAAGTTTATACCCCTTCTTAAACTCCTATGTTTCCTCAGTGGGAAGCTCCTCTACTTCATCACATGAATTATCATGCTCTTCTTTGGTCAAAAAGTAAGAGGATGGATCAGTGTTGAGCTAGTGAATTTCATCCTCAACTTGATTTTCATAATCTTCCTCCGCATAATTCTCTCGAAATGGGGGCCTGATAGGTTGATCAGGAGTATTTCTATGCTCTCTCTGCCTATTTTGGAGGAATTAGGGCCTTCTAACATTCTAGTTTCTATTCTACTGCTCTTGATTTTCCCTGGGAGGTGTTCTATTGTCCATAGTGAGTCTCGCCATCAACTTTTCCATGGATTTCATCATCATGTCCATCCTGGCCTCCTGTGAGTTAGAGGAAGAAGGTTGTTCAAGCTCTTTGTCCCCCCTTCTATATCCCTCTTCTCTCCTCCATTCTCCCTCATCCCTCTTCTTCTTTCTAGCAGTATTTAGGTTTACCTCTACCTCTATGGCATATTTCATCATATCGGCTAGCGAGGTTGATCTTCTTTCACTCAAAAACAAGGTAAATTCACTATCAAAGGCTTCAGCATATTGGAGTTGGGTAGAAATAGGGGGAGGTTTGAACTGGGCATGGATGGCATTATTTCTCTTCATAAATACGTCAAAAAACTCTTGGATAGATTCACTCTCCCTCTTTCTCATGGAACGGTACTGGGAAAAATATTGCTTGGGTTTTTTCTTGTTTTCCCATTTGTCCTTGAAAGAATCTTCAAAAGCTTGATAGTTTAGAATGGATTTGTCTGAAATATTTTTGAACCATTTTCTTTCTTCTCCAGCGAGACTTTGGGAAAACAGTCTGACTTTAACATCATCATAGTCTACTTCCTCCAAATATATACAGTTTGAAAACCATCCCAAGTGTTCCTCAGCCGAATACCCCATGTCCTAATTAAATTGTTTCAGTCTTTGGGAGTATCCCTAGGGAAGGTCATGAAGAGCAGTAGGGAAAAGTATAGGGGAAAACTATTAGCCATTCCTAGGGTTATAGCAGGGTTTCCAAGAGGAATTAAAGCTGGTAAGGCAGACGAAATCACTGTGATGTGAGGGGCTATGAAACTAGATGATGAAGGATGCTTAAGTTTTGAAGTGATGGGTAATAAGGATATGGAAACAAACTGCTCTGTGGTAGCGGAGTTCAATGAGGCTAATTCATAGGAGAATAGGGGGCACTCTTGGTCAGAAAAGAGTTGAACATCCCTACCTAGAGACTCTGAGATCTCTGGTGACCAGAAAGTATAGGAGAAATTGAATGCATAGGGGTCTAAAACTACTTCAGAGAGGTTGGACTCAGACTTAGCTCTAGGGAGAACTAGCTCAAATTCTTCATCACAATGTTCAGATATATCATTAATAGAAACAACACCTTTAGCAAGTAAAGAAATATTTTTGTCTAGCTGAGGTATAATTGACCTTTGCAGCTTCTTGGCCTTTTGAATGAGTCTCTTTGGATCAAAAATTTCTTGAAAAGGTTTAGCATCTAGATTTCTCCTCATATTGGTACTTCTGGCCACCAGTATTCCCAATGGAGTCACCTTCAAAAATATTTGAGTGGAGTCTCTAGAGCATATACAACCAACATGTGTCTATGACCAGCTGCTCAACCAGGTCGTAGAACTAGGACAATGTCATTCCTTCGATGAGGTAATAGCAAATAGTCCCTGTCAATGGTGCTAATATGTTAGCTCCCAGTAATTTTCCTATGGTTGTGGTAAGAAATCACTGGGGTAACCATTTCAAACCAACCTTTAGGTTGTATTGTATCCTATACATCCAGAGAGGGCTCTCTTAATGTCACAAGACCACTCACATACACATATTTATCGTAGCAAACATTCAAAAAGCTATATTTCTAATGGGAACAGGCTATTTGCATTTTGAAGAGTGTAAGACAAACAAATAGAAAACACCATTGGGCAATGGATTCGAAGCCTGAAGCATTCAATGGATTACAACAATAATGATAGGTGATTATCCTTCACAATCTGAGGCAACATGAGCATTAACATTCAGTCAAGTAACTTTAAGAGATGGTAGGGGGGAATGGGAAGAATCACATTGAAACAAGAGGCACCTATCTGTGGATGAATCTCTTGAAACACCTTTAGCAGAAGCAACAATAAAGGCTAATAACTGAAATGGAGCATCTACAAGAGGATGAATTCGATGACATTCATCATAAACACATAACAAATATGATTTCTGATGAAAGGAGCACTTAACAGAGAATGAATTCCTTGCATACAACTAGAAATGTATTAGCACAACTTCACACATACATGGAAATGGAGCATACAGGAAGAACAAACTGAACATTGAACACTGTGATGAATCTCAAACACTCAGAACATACTTCTACATTAATTACTTCCAAGAAAATTTTAGAGCTACAAAACAAAGCACAGAGGGTTCCAAAATGAATGTTGAACCCTTTTTTCCTGTATTGAGGTTACATTTATAGTGCAATTTTCTCCCGAGACCAACCTCGAAACAGAGCGCCAATATTAGCTACATCATGGGAATAAAACCCGAATGTACAAAATCCTAACAATTTCTGAGGTGGCATATTTTCCATGATCATAAAACAAATCAGGAAAGCACTTCATGTTACACGTGACTCATCAAAATAGAAAACCTTGACATTTGGGGGTCTCTGGTTCACTTGATGAAAATGATTGTTCAGAGCATCTTCAACGGCCTTCTGCTATAGAGGTGGAGTGGTCCTAATAGTAATGGCTTCTCAACCTCTTTCTTCTTTGATTGCGTAGCGATTGGTCATACAACCACTATCCGCTTTGTAGCCTCTTCCACATTTCGCTAAGCCTAGATGTATTCATTCACCTATAAATCTTTAATCTGTGGGATCATCACCATCTGTTGATATGAAACAGGCCTTGATCTAAGCCGTCAGATCATGTGGCCCTGCAAGCTCCTTTCCACAGATTTTGTGGATTGCAAGTTGCAATTTTTCAAACTTCCACCTTTTCACGGATTTCAGGTTGTGGGTTTTCCATCTTTCACCTTCAAACTTCCTCCTTTCTTACTTCTACCTTTTCCTTTCTTCTTTTTCACAAATTGTGGGTTGCAATTTTTTCTAAATTTCACCTTCAAACTCCTGCCTTTTTGCGGATTGTAGGATGCAGGTTTTCCAACTTTCTCAATGTTCAACTTCTGTATTTTCACTCTCACAAATTTCCTTCCTCATTTTTGTGGACCATTGATTTATTTTTGGGTTCATCCCTAACCATCGATCTGAGATTGAATGCAGATTTCATCTTATCTTGGCGAATTTGTTATCTTCCTTACACCTTTCTTCTGGAGTGTCCGATCTTTTGTGGCTCATATCTCCACCGTCTATTCTCGCTAAGACTTACCACTGAAGCATTATTTTCATACAAGGATTATTTCATGGGTCACTCTTGAGGATTTTTTTACCATTCTGAAACTTCAAACTTAGGAATAAGCTTTCTGAACAACTTTGAACTTTTTCGCACACCTCTAGGGCGTCGGATATGGAATTTTAGACCTCCCCTTTCATCTACTCTGGCCGGACCCCCTTTCTAACCATTTAGCCCAAACATGGTTCTAACAACGTGTAGGTTCATATTTTTTTTGTCCTCTTTCATTGACAAATAATTTCGATTGGTGTTGAAGTTCCCATGGTGCATTGTATTGACAAATGTAGGAGGAACCTTTTTTCGTAAACATGAATGAAAACTGCATCTTGTGTGTCGTTTCACTCAATTTGCTAATTGCTCATAATCATCAAGGGGATTTATATGGAATATTTTACTGGTATCCAATAAGCAAGGATCTTCCTATAGAGGTCAAAGAATTGAAATATTCATGTGGTGGGAATCACAAGGATTCCATGTTGTTACATAATTGTCAAAGTGTCGTCTTGCTGCATCAACTCTTCTCGTATCTTTCCAATCCAAATGTTCCATGTATAGTGCACCTTCTAACCACAGGAAGCCATGGATATGTGTTGATCCCCTATGTTTCCATTCATACTTATGAAACTCGTAATGTAATAATGATATTAGCTAGCAACAAAATTTCAAGTAATAACATAAAATTTTAGGTTTAAATATAGAACAAGGAAATGATGTACCTATACCAATATTCTTTAGCATGAAGATATTTCACTTGGGCATCATCATATCATGACAAAATTAACCCAATCATGCAATCAAGTGTCCAAGTGTCATCATATTCAATGGTCATCACTTCTTAGGATTTGTAAGTCACAAGACCTTCACCCTACCAAGGGCATCAAGGTCTTCACCAAGGGTTCCAAGTCTTTGTCAATTACCACATCATCTTCATCAAGAGTACTAGAACCATTAAGTCATCAAGTGTGGGTCAAACAACTTATGTGGGTCAAGGGACTTCTTTAAGAGCTTCTTCATCACATGGGAGGAATCATTGGATTCTTTTACCACCTTAACTACACAAGGGGACCTACAAGGGTCAATATCCATCAAGACATCACTTGTGGGGTTGTCATACCTTCTCTTGGGGTATCATGACACCATCAAATCATGAATTACCATAGAATGGGTCATTAATTCTTCTCCAACCCATATAGGTCTTATTCGTCATCTGCAAGGGCTTCAACACCATCTCCATGGTATTCAGTACCATCAGCAAGGTCTTCACCATCTTCAACAAGGTGGTGCATTCAATATCCATCCTTGTGGGTACAAGGACTTTGTCAACTAGGTACAAGGTGCTTCAAGGTACAAACCGACTCTATAAGGGTCCAAGGATCAAACCCACTTTGTAAGGGGTCCAAGGGACTGCAAATGGTACTTGGTGGCATCAATGACATCCTGTGGGACCAGTTGAATTCCATGTTGGCATCAATGAAAATTTCATCAACATGTCTTGCTTCTACTTGAGCAAGTCTTATATACCATAGGTCATATGGGATTGTGTACTAGTTCTAAATTTGAGTGTCACTTATTCACAACTATATTCCTTCTTATCCAAATACTGAGATGGATAAGAGTATGAGCTTCATATTCATTGGTATAATTCTTCTGGATTAAATTACATATTCCTCATCGTTGGATGAATCTTCCTTTTATTCTCTGAATATTTTATTAGTTGGTTCATCATCTTCAACATTGTGAGCATGATGTAATTTTTTTTTTACTTCTTGCTCAAGATCCCTTGTTTCTAGGACAGTATCTAGAGTAGTGCCCCTTCTCACCACACGTGTAACATCTAATATTGGAAGGATCTCTACTAAATAGTTTTTGTCTTTTGTGATGATGGTCCTCCATTCTATTGTGATGATGGTACTCCTTCTTTCTACGATTTCTTCTCGTGTGAACTGTGAGAGCTTGATATTCAGTTGCTCCCTTCTTCTCCTCTCTTGTTATGAGCGGAGCTTCTTCTTATATGCATTATTCCCATAGTCTGCTAAAAGAGATCAGATATTGCACATATTCCTTGAATGAATGGATCCCATGATATGGGGAGGCCATTCAAGGTCGTCATAACAATCTCTCCTTCTTCTACATTCTCTTTGACTACTTCAAGTTGTTCCTTGATTTGAGAAACTGTTGTGAAGTAGGAATGCATGGTATCTGAGTTTTGTATCTTCACATTCTTCAACCGGTTCCTCAATTCCATCTTTTGATTGATGGTGTTTCCTTCGAACAACTTTGTCAAAGAACTGAACACTTCCTGTGGTGTATTGAGGGATGACACATGTGGGATGAGATGATACTTAATATAATATGCAATGATTCTCTTGGCCTTTACCATTTTCTTCTTATGAGTATCCTTAGCCTCATCTCCCTCTAGCCCTCGAACTTCCTTACTGATATACTGATCCAAGTCATTTTCTTCAAGGATTAGGGAGATCCTATACTTCCATGCCCGTAATTTTTAATTTCCCCCAAGATTATCATCAAGTTGGGTGTGATGAGTCATTTTGAAATGAGAACCTCAAATGGAAATAGCAAATATTTAGATCTTACTGATTTGAGGTGTCCGACCTGGTTTTGAAGCTAGTTGATCTAGGGTTTGTCAGAGAAACCCTAATTTTCCAAAATTTTAATTTCAAAATTATGATTGGATAAGAATATGTGCCTTTTAAATTTGATTTTTCCAATGTACTCCTTTTCTAAAAACTATGGTGGGAAGCCTCCAGAACAGGAAGCCCTAGTTTCATTAATTTCTTCTGCGGAATCTTTGATCTTGTTTGTGATATATATCTAAAGTTTTTGCTCCTCAATATCTGAAACATCATCTTAAAGTAGCCTGGTTTTTCTTCTTTCCAACCCCAGAGGTTATAGAAGAATTGGATTCACCAAGTGGAATTTATGCCAAGTTTCCCAAGGTGACTTTTTTGAGGACTAGTTCAGCATAGCGAACTTGTACGGACTACCACATGTCAATGTTTCACAATTGGGGTCTGAAATTCGGACAATAAAACTAAAGTTCGTTCCCTATAGGAAACATCTTGAGAAATTTGATTTGGACCTTCCTAGCCAGATATATAGAAATTCTTCCTAGGTCACTTTTTTAAGACTAGATTATGGAGGAAGATGGAACCCTAATTTGGAGGAATCATATCTCCTAAAGTATAGTGAATTTGAGGCTAAAACACACATATAAGGTACAACAAGATTTCATCTTTGTCATGTCCATTTTTCATCTCATGATCCTTCTCAAGTATCTAGCTATAGTGAAAATCCTAATATGACTAGATTTTGTCTTATAGGGTTTTCAAGCATGAAACTCTAATCTTCAATAGCTTCCATTGTATCACTATTCCGGTGGCACCGTGCCTTCTTTCAGAGAGGACCTGATACCATGTTATTTTTTCTATCTTAATTTCATTAGGATATTTATATGAAAGAATAACAAGCACAACAAGATATCCAAGATGCATAAGATAACACAAGATACACAAGAGACACAGGACACGAATATTTTCATCAAGGAAACGATAAAGGAGAAAGCCTCGCAAACTTACTCATAACAGTTCTATCACTAAGAAAATATCACAAGATGGAAAAACCCAAGAACAAGATGTATCCAAAAGATATATGTCGTCCTCCTCGTCCTCTCTCTCCTAAATCTCACATGAGAGAGTGTGAGTGTGTGTGCCAAATGAGGAGGCCGGCTCCTCCCTATTTATATCCTTCAAGTGACATGACCTGAAACATGAATGGGACAATATCTTACCCTAACATGGCCGACTTCACCTGGGGAGACTTAAGAATACACTTTATTATATTCATCTTGGGGACTGTTGCCCCAACTTACAATGAAGATTGTACCTGAAGAACAATATATAATAATGACATCCCCAAAGGTGGGAAACACATATCCAATGGGGGTACAACAATATACAATGATAATATACATCAGAATATCTTGTGAAGTTACAATTACAACAACATTGGAAATATTATAGTGAAAGGTGTTGCAAACAATGCCTCTAAGGAATATTAATTCTCACACTTTCTACCATACTGGGATCCAGTAAATTCTCAACTGCCATTTGAAAGGAAAGGTAAAACCATTCTACCTACACCTTTTACATATGTTAATTTTTCCATTAGGTTTTCAAATTCAGAATCCAAAGTAGAGGACCGAGATGAATCAATTTATGAAATTGAAGGTGAAGTTCACAGTGATCCAGATCCAAATCCAGTCCCTACTCCCAATCCTAGGCCTAAATGGGATCAAAATTTTATTGAGGTAGCTGGGAACATGACTAGAGATCCATCTGACATGAGGATAACAAAATCCCAGTTTCGAAAAGAAATCCTTACACTATGTCAAGCAAATTCAAAGAGGTGCAACAAGCTCCTAGAGAGATGGTACATGATAAGCTCTGATCAACAATTCTTCTCACTGAAGAACAAATTGGATCATTTCACTCTTCCTCCAAAAAGAAGAGACAAAGGAAACATCCATTCTCATATCTATCATTGTATTGGAAGAAGATGTAAAAGTTCACATGGACAGCCACAGGAAACTAGTGCACAAAAGAACCATCACTCTACTTTACTGCTCCACAAATATGTAGATTGCAGAAACATTTTCACAAGTTTTTTCTAAAGAAGACTTTTTTTCTCTTAGTATGAAAGCTTGTTCATGATGTTTTTGCTTATTTTGAGGGGGGGGGGGGGGGGTTCCCATGATTTTTTCCCCATTTCCTCTATTTTGTTAAGCATATATGTTTTTTCATTTAGATTGTATGGGTGACATTTGGTATTAGTTTCCAATCCTAGGTGTCCAAAGTCAGGATTAAGGGGGGGTGTTGGGATTATTATTAATCCTCCCTTTCACCACATAGTCTATTTTTCTATTTTCCTAGCTTAGGAGGTCTTCATCACTCCACTTGTGCATGGGGGGAACACCTAGGGGACATACGCCACTTATCGAACCTGATTGCATGAGCTTAGGTTCCCTACAGACTAATCCATATAATTTAGGAACCCAATCTGAGTGCCACTAGCAGTCTCCAACATTTGACTCAAGTAGGTATTAAGTTAAGTATAGTTATTCTTTGATTCCCATTAGTTAGATCACTCTTATTCATCCTAGTGCTAGTTTCCATGATTTAGGGGAAGTAGGGCGCATTTGTTCACCTACTATTTTAGTGATATGGAGTTGCAATAGTGATCTCTAGTGGTGATTTTCCCGCACTCAGTTAGATTTGGAGTCAGACCAATTTGGTTGATTTGAATCCTATCTTAGGTATCCAAATTATCCTATATGTATTACCACTGCATTACTTAATTATATATTGATTAATGGATTATGATTATTATTCCAATTATTGTTCTCATGATTGTTTATTCTCCATGAATTATTAAGCATAGTTTACTAAATTGATTATCTCTCTTATATAATCTTATTCTCCATTTGAATTATGTAGGCTTGATGATCATATGCTTCATTGAATTTTACAACCGCGTGAACTCTTTTTTGTTTGGAGAGAAAAGGACTACCCCTACACCAACTTCAATTTTTATTGAGGATCCATCAAAATCATCTTCCAAATCTTATTTGGTGATGGGATAGGAATTTGGACAGCCACTTATTTAGTAGCTTCTTATTCATATCCTTCACCGAAATATAACATACAGCATCCCATATCTTCTTCCAAGGAGTACACAGGATAATTTATGGGAATAATTTGGTCACTAATTACATAAGATTATATGGTATCTCTATATAACCTTCTTATTTCTCCTACAAATAAAGGAACTGTGGCATACTTCATGTCCATTTGTATTGCCACGCCAATTTTCTTGGAACAATTCCTTGAAAGCAACATCCCATATCTTGCAAGTGCATCTACCACCATTACGTCCATCATGACACTTTTTGCAGGCAGTTGAGTTACAGTCACTACCAAATATTTAATCACCCTTGTGCAATTGATTGGTTTGGAGTCAAAACTATACAAATCATGGTATGGTTTGGTAACTTCTAAGCCAAGTTGTTCCATAATTACTTTTGGTATCAAATATAAGAGGCTCATGATTCTAGCATACAATTGTGCAATAACTTTCCATGTAAACTCAAAGTGATGTAAAAAATAAATATGTAATCATATTTTTCATCCTCAGTTGCGGGTCTTACTTTAATGAAAAGTATTTCATCACCCAGGTTCATGCTATCAGATTGTGAACATGGATTACTTATCTTAAGGACTTCTTAAATTTTTTTATGATAAACAAGATTTTTAGAAAACTCTGACAGAGGTATGGGAATTTTATTTTGGATAGCTCATGTTCAAGATCAAAAGGATGGGATGAATTTTCTTGTTGTTTCCTATCAGATTCAACCTTTCTAGGCATTAAATAGTATCTCTTCTGAGTTTCCTGCTAATTTTGATACACATATTCTTGTAAATATCTCTCATATTCTTCCTGGGTCAAGTGAATTTCATCATCCTTATCGTGAATCCATAAAATATCTTGAGGGGGTTCTATGTATTCTTCATCTAGAGGGAAAGCTACAAGCAAACAATTATTGTTATTGTTATTTTCTCTAGCCAGTGGATATAAAGGAGGAGCTTGATTTCTCCTTTCTCTTTTTAATATTTGAGGATTAAAAGGTCTTCTAAACTAATTTGGATTCCTCTAACCAAAACCCTAATGATTTTTATTTGCATTGTTTCCTTCTACCTCAAATCTGGTAAGTTTATTTGACAATCCCCTAAGTATCCTTTACATTTCTTCAATTTTTCTATCCTAATTTCTTTTTTCTTACCAGAGGTACTAGCATCATCCTTTTTCTTCTTCTTTTCATAATCATGTATGTGTTTCATATTTCCTGAAGTTGTCATGTTTCCTACTACATCTAAAGCATAATCTTGCATACTTAAAAGAGTTGCACACCTTCATTCTCTCAAAATCATAGCAAATTTAGAATCATAAGATCCTACATAAGTCACCTTAGTAGTTTCTTGTGAATTCTTAATGTCTCGATGGATTTTATTGTAAATCTTGTTAAATCTCTTATTGAACTCCCCAGATGTTTCCCCATTCTTCTTTCTTAAGGAAGCAAATTCAGCAAGTTAATACAAGTGGTCTCTCTTTTCTCCCCACTTCCTCATGAAAACAAGTTCTAAGGCAGGCCAATAGTTTAAAGAATTTGTAGGTAAATCTTTGATCCATTTCCTCACCTCACCTTATAAGGTTTGGGAAAACAACCTGATGAACACATCATCTTCTCCTATGTAAAGGTTATCTGCAAAATATTGGAACATAACCATGTGCACTTCAGTTTTTGTGTCTTTATCTCCATCATATTTTGGAAAAATATTTAGTTAATTATCAGGAAGGCCATGTAGATTATTTGGTAGATTAAAAGGCCCATACCTAGCAGCTACCCAAGGGATCACAGGTTGGGCTATAAGTGGACCTCCTCCTCCTCTTCCATCCATATTTAAATGTCATAATATGGTATGATGAGCTTTAGGTGTAATATTTCTTTGAGGATGAAATTCAGGTTTCTCAAGGGTAGAATCACTAGCAGAAGGTGACAAAGAAGAAAAAGTAGGCTCTAAAACTATATTTAAAGGAGTTCCAGTAGTAGGTCTAAGATTTTCTTGATTTCTGAAAGTAAAATGACTGTGATAAGAATTTATTTGAGGAATACCTTTATCTTGAGAGATTTTATCTATATGGGTGTTTTTCCATTATGTTCTCAAGTCCAGAAGAGTCCATAATTCTTTTGATTGTTGATTATTTTCGGTATGCATGCTACCAAAAGCTAGTTTTGCACAATGGAGTCGCCAGGTGAAACACTTCGATCGAATTTGTCTTATCTACTTTCACCGTGCAAGAATAATAGTTTCAGCAATGTCATACCCCAGAAAAATTTCTTCAATCCATTATGTGGCATGGAGCCATTTTCATGTTGGCTACTTGAGGCATCCTAGGTCGAAAATAGCATATTCTAGGTGTTATCACCCAATAATTTTCCCATGGTTGTCGTAGGAAATCACTGGGGTAACCATTTCAATCCAATATTTAGACTATATTCTAGCCTATATAGTCAGAGAAGGCTCTCTCTATGTCACAAGGTCATTCACATACACATATTGTTAGATTTTTATCATTCAAGCTAGCATTATGATCTTAGGATCTTTAACTGAGAGAATAACATGCACAACAATAAAACACAAGAGACAAGAGACACAAATAATTTTCCTCGGGGAAACCATAAAGGAGAAAACCTCGCAAATTCCTCAGAGATAGAATCAGCACCAAAAGTAAAACCCAAAAACATAAAGATGATCTCCTGATAGCAGTATTCTCTCTCTTATCCCAACAACTTCTCCTCTCATTCATGCACCCCAGTGAGTGAGTGTGTGTGTGATAAATAGAGAGACTCACTCTCTATTTATATTCTTTTGTTCACTTGAAACCCACTCCAACATGTCGGCCTCACTTAACAATTACTTACTAGAGTCGACATCTCTAGGAGTGTCTAATAACCCTAGTGCCCCACAACTTGTGGGGAATTTGCCTCCTCCTACCAACAAGGAGGTTTATCCTAAACACAACAGTGGGGATTATTGCCCCGACTTACAATGGCTCACCTAGGGTTGACTTCTCTTGGATAGTCTAATAACCCTAGGGCCCCACAACTATGGGGACTTTAACCCTTGACCAAATGGAGGGTTACCCACAATGACTTGACATAACTTGTTACATTATAGAAACTCCCGATAGGAACATTGGGGCATGACATTAATCAAATACATTACAGACACATCCCGAAATAAACATTGGGGTACAATACATAAGATATACAAATGAATACATTTCAAAGTTACAAATACATCAACACTCCCTCTTAACTAGGAAGGTATTCTCTCGACACAATTTAACAGCACAAGTCTTCTTCTCTGTATCATCTGGATCATCATCAAGCTCTTGTCATCTTCATCTTCAAGTCATATTTCATCATCAAATCTAGATCATCACTCGATCTGGATCATCTCTGCTGGATCAACATCACTGGATCTGGATCATCACTCGATCTGGATCATCATCACTAGATTTGGATCATCACTCGATCTGGATCATCACTGCTGGATCATCATCACTGGATCTAGACATCACTCGATCTGGATCATCATCACTGGATCTAGATCATCGCTCGATCTAGATCATCATTATATGTGTTATCTCATGATTCTTCTCGTCACAGGAAGTTCTACAGAGCCATCCCTTTTTCATTTTGGTTGTAGGCCTACCTCCTTGTAGGTCTTTGGTAGCCTTTATATCTGACCCTAAGTCAGAATGGCCAGCACTCACATCTGACCTTGACTCGTCAAAAAGGCACAACACTTACATCTAACCTTGACTTGTCAGAAAGGAACAACACTTACATCTGACCTTGACTCATCAGAAAGGTGCTCAGTCCTATACTGAGGGTTCCTGGTAACTGACCAAGTGCCTCTATTCATAGAATGGCAGTAGCCCTTACATCTGACCTACTTGTCAGAACGACCAACACTCACATCTAACATACTCATCACAAAGGTGGTAGCCCTTACATCTGATCATGTAGGAACTAATCCTACATTCACATCAGAATGGACAACACTCACACCTGCCAAGGAAGGAAGCAATCCTCTCACCATGACAGAATGGCAACAGCCCTTATATCTGATCAAGTGGGAACACATCCTTCAATCACATCAGAATGGCCATGCGCTCACATCTAATCATGTAATACTGCATCTTACAATCATCTCAGAAAGGCCCTCAATCCTAGACCAAGTATTCCTAGTAACTCACCAGGAAGCTCCATTCCAAGAATGGTAGTAGCCCTTATATATGATCATGTAGGAACCAATCCTACATTCATATCAAAATGGCTTAGCACTCATATCTGACATGGAAGGAACCAATCCTATCACCATGATAGAATGGCTCAACCCTTACATCTAACCTACTCGTCAGAATGGCTTTAGGTCTCATCATTTCCCCTTAGAGGAAACCTCGATCTCAAGAACACCAAGCTTCTACCTGAAGTACTCAAACTTCACTTTGGCCATTTCTAGCATAGAATCACATCAGGGCTGATTACATCCAGGGATGACCTACGAGCTTCACCAGGACCGATTACATCCGAGGGAAACTTGTCTCATCAACTATGCTAGAAATCCTTCTTTCAAGAGATCTTGATCTGGATCACTACTCCTCTCTACATCATACAAAAATGCAAGTCAGATCAACCAAATCAAATAGTAGTTTTCAAAAGAAACATACTACCTCCCAAATAGCAAGTGGCAACATCTTTTTCCTCGACTATACTCAGTGCCATGCAGGACTCCATCCTGCCAAACCATGAGATCACACTTGATCCCATACTGAAGTAGCACTTCGAAGTGCTCTTCCTATCAATGGCACTGCCTGCCCAATACGAATCTACATAATCTTTTGATTCACCTTCTACTTGAGGCCATAATCAACTGTACCCTTCAAGTACCTCACTACATTCTTTGCAACCATCAGGTGAACATGTCTCAATGTGTTCATAGCAAAGCAAATATATGGTCTCGTATTCTTTAGGTACATCAAGGACCCAATCATCTGACGATACATTGTAGCATCAACCGTCTCTGGTGAAGCAACACTCAATAGCTTCAGGTTTGATGCCATAGGTGTGGTCATAGCCTTACTGAACCTCTTCAAGATCTCTACATCATACTTCCCTTGTCTGAGGAAGATTCCATCTGCATTCTGCTACACCTCCTTGCCTAGAAAATAGTGCATCGACACATAACAGGAGCATCACTAGTCTTCTGCCTTCAACCTTGAAGCAAAGGTTGGAATATACTTTACTCTCAGTAAAGCATAGAGTCATCAGTAATCTGTCCATCCTATCATACCATGTCAAACCTTAGTATATTCTGTAGTCACTCCCTCTGAAGCGGAGCATCATACTCCCTCTGTCTTCCATACTCTATGCACTGAAAGATTTTTTACCGGAGTGACAAGTAGCTTCCTATGCTACTAATATTCTATGTATCCATCTAGTGTATAGACTTTCATCTTCAACCTTATAGCAAAGGTTAAGATCTTCATCAAGCTCATAATGTATGTGTTTCAACTCCCACTGGCTACAAATGTCTCTTCATAGTCTATGCCTTCTTTTCGTGAGAAGCCTCGTGCTACAAATATTTCCTTGTATCCCACGATGTTTCCATCTACTGCATGATGGAACTACGAACTTCCCTTCATGTATCGATACTGCATCCTAGACATCATTCTTCTTGAACTGGTGTTTCTTCTTGGTTACTTCTTCATATATGGAAGGTTCTGCATCAATGATGTCGCTGCTTCGTAATATTATTCTTCATCTTGAACTATCATCACTTGTTCTTTAGAACAAGTTTCATTATTCTTTGCTTGTAGGCGATTATGTATGCGATCTTTCCTACAAATCAAATGCATTTGTATGGTTAGAATCATTTCATAAGGAATATTCATACTGGCAAATTCTTATGCATAAATATATGATCATGCAACTACTTTAGCTAATACAACATTCATCCATATCTCACAAAAACTTTTCTAGATGCCTTCCATCTCTACCAGGACAGCATTGAGATTGTGCACTAATCCAATATGTCAGCAAAGAGATTCATTCTAGATAAGTAGCAATGGAGAGTTGTATAGCACCATGAGCTACTTATCCATCACATGCATATTAGTAGTATACTGTCATTAATGCAAACATTCTATCATGCATAAAACATTAACTGAATATAAACAAATGCATAACAAAGAAATGTCATGAAATGACAATTGAATACTTATCTTTATTTGTTTCATGGGTAGACTCCTTCTTGAGCCTTCAGCTTCATCATCTTCTACATTCATAATAGAATCGTTTCTTATCCAAATGCTAATATGGGTAAAAGGTTCTTCAAGAGTTGAGTTCTTCATATTCCTCATCACTTGAGGGATATTCTTTGGATGGTAAGAGCTTGATCTTCAATTGCTCCCATCTTCTCTTCTCTTATTATGAATTGAGCTTCTTCTTCTTCCTATACTCTATTGAAAGTAATCATTTCCTTCTGGCACACATTCCTCACATGGATGAATCCCATGATCCTGGGAGGCCATTCAAGGTGGCTATCACCACATCTGCATTCTGGATCTTCACATTCTTAAACTATTTTCTCAAATTCATATTCAGATTTATGTTCTTCTCTTCAAATAGCTTGGTCAAGGAATCAAAACATCTTCGGTGTCTTTAGGGAAGGCACTTGTGGTTCAATTTGATCTGTGATTGAATCAGCAATGATCTTCTTGACCTTGACCAAGTTCTTCTTGTGTAATACTTTGAGCCTCATCTCCCTCTGGAACTGGAACCTCTCTACTCATGTAGGTGTCCAATTCATTTTCTTCAGAGAGATCATATACTTCCATGCTTGGAATTTGTCAACTTCACCAAGATTATCATCAAGCTGATGTGATAGATTCCTTTGAAATGAGAACCTCAAATGCAAATAGCAAAAGATTAGATCTTACCGATTTGAGGTGTCTGCCCTGGTTCCGGAGCTGGCTAATCTAGGGTTTGTCAAAGAAACCCTAATTTTCAAAACTTGTAATCTTTCATATCTTATTGGATAGAAATATACATATCTTCAAGTTGATTTGTCCAATGTACTCCTTTTCTGAAAACAGTGCAGGGAAGCTCCCGGAACAGGAAGCCCTAGTTTTCCAATTTCTTCTGCAGAAATGCATGTTACTGTTTCTACGGTATATCTAAAATTACTACTCATCTATGTCTAAAATTTAGCACTAAGGTATCCTCACATGTCTCTGTTCCAACACCATAGGTTTCATTAGAATTGGTATCACCAATTGGGACTTATGATCATTTTCCCAAGGTGACCTATTATGGGACTGTTCATAACAGCGAAGTTGTATGGAATTACACATGTCACTAGTTCATATTATGAGTCTAAAACTCAGAACACAGAAATTAAATTCCATCTCCTTTTTATAAAATCTTCCAAAATTTCATTTGGACCTTTGTAGCCCAATATATAGCAATTCTCCCCAGGTGTCCTGTTTAGGGATGAATCCTGGAAGAGGCTGGAACCCTAACTTGGAGGGATCATATATCCCAGAATATAGCGAATCTGAGGATGAATTTTGGATACAATGTAAATCAGGATTTTATCTTTGGACTCTACAATTTAAATCTCCTAAGACATTTCTAATCCCAAGATATAGCGAATGTACCAAAACGTATCAGTTTTAGTATTTTAGGGTTTTTCTAGCTCGGGGTCAAACTAGGGTTTGACATTCCCAGAGTTTCACCCAACCAAAAAAATTGATCCAGGTCTATAAAATTTGATTTTGATGAGGATATAAATCCTATGCTGGGCTCACTCAAAAATTATTTTTCTGCAAGAAACCCTTATTTCCCGTACCAAAACTGAAAATGCGCGGAATCGAATTCTGCTTTGACAGAAAGATGCGCCCTTCAATGGACAGTCATCCTAGCATACTTTTGCTGATGTCTTGTAGAGATAGACCCAAAAAGTAAGAATCCCTAGCTTCTGCAGCTGCACAATGTCTTCTTCTCAGGTTAGCTCTGATACCATGTTACATTTTTATCATTCAAGCTAGCATTATGATCTTAGGATCTTTAACTGAGAGAATAACATGCACAGCAATAAAACACAAGAGACAAGAGACAAAAAGAATTTTCCTCAAGGAAACCATAAAGGAGAAAAACCCTCAAATTCCTCAGAGATAGAATCAGCACCAAAATTAAAACCTGAAAACATAAATATTATCTCTCGACAGCAATAGTCTCTCTCTTGTCCCAGCAACTCCTACTCTCACTCATGTGCCCCAGTGAGTGAGTGTGTGTGTGTGATAAATAGAGAGACTCACTCTCTATTTATATTCTTTCATTCACTTGAAACCCACTCCAACATGTCTTCCTCACTTAACAATTACTTACTAGATTCGACATCTCTAGGAGTGTCTAATAACCCTAGTGCCCCACAACTTGTGGGGACTTTGCCTCCTCCGACCAACAAGGAGGTTTATCCTTAACACAATGGTGCGGACTATTTCCCTGACTTACAATGACTCACCTAGGGTCAACTTCTCTAGGATAGTATAATAACCCTAGGGCCCCACAACTGTGGGGACTTTAACCCTTGACCAATAGGAGGGTTACCCACAATGACTTGACATAACTTGTTACATTATAGAAACTCCCGATAGGAACATCGAGGCATGACATGACTCAAATACATTACAAAAACATCCTGGAATAAACATCAGGGTACAATACATAATATATACAGATGAATACATTCCAAAGTTACAAATACATCAACACATATAGCTTTAAGAAAGCATTCAAAAGGCTACATTTCTTAAGGGAACGGGTTGTTAGGGTTTTAAAGAGTGTAAGACAGAATATTAAATACCATTGGGAAATGGAGTAAAAGCCTAAAACATTCAAGGACTTACAACGTAATGACTAGTGATAACCTTTGTAATCAGAGGCAAAGTAAGTGTTAATATTCAAATAAATATATTTTGAGAGATGGCAGGGGGGAATGAGAAGAAACCCAATGAAACAGGAGGCACCTATATGTGGATGAATCGCCTGAAACACCTTTAGCAGAAGCAACATTAAAGGCTGATAACTGAAATGGATCATCTAACAAAGGATGAATTACAAGACATTTACCATAAACAAATAACAAATGCATTATCTGGTACAAGGAGCGCTTAACAGAGAACGAATTCCTTGCACACAATTAGAAATGCATTATCAGAAACTACACATACATGGAAATGAAGCACATAGGAGAACACAGACTGAATATTGAACACCGTGATGAATCTCAGACACTCATGAAATACTTTCCATTAATACTTCCAAGAAAAGTTGTAGATCTACAAAACGAAGCACAGAGGCTTCCAAAATGATTGTCGAACCCTTTGTTCCTCTATTGAGGCTATATTTATAAATTAATTTTCCCCTGAGATGAATCTCGAAATAAAGCACCAAAAATCAGTTTTCATCATGGGAATCAAACCCGCACACACTAAATCCTAGAAAATTGTAAATTGGCAGATTCGCCATGATCACAAAAAAATCAAGAAAGAACGTTGGGATGCACGTTGTGGATAAAAATGGAAAAATTGACATCTGGGACTCGGGGTCAGTTGATGAAAATGACTGCTCAAAGAACCTCCAAATTTCCTACAACAATTTTATTCATCCTTCCATCTTCAACTTCTGAAATGGTTTTTTTTTACATTCGATCTCTGCAAGACTCTTTCCGCAGCGTTAGATCAGAGAGAAAAGTTGTGGGCTACGGATCGTGAAAAGAGGACTTCCATCTTTCTCAAAGCTCAACTTTCATCTTTCCTCTTTTTCATTTTCCTTTCCACCTTTTAGCTTCCCGCAGCGTTGATTTCCTTTGGGTTCATCTCTAGTCGTTGATCTGAGATCCAATTTGCAGATGCTTTCTGGACCGTTGATCCAACGGATCACAGAATGTGAACTTCCAACTTTTCAAGACCAAATTTCTGTCTTTTTCACTTTCTATCTTCTTACTCCCACATTTTTGTTTCCACAAAATGGCGGAAAGCGAAAAGCAAGTTCACCAACTTTTAAGACCAAAATTTCACTTTTTCCTCTTTCCACCTTTTTGATTCAACCTTTTTACTCCCGCCTTTTTCTTTCCGCAAAATGGTGGAAAGCAAAAAATAGGTTCACCAACTTTTAAGACCAAAATTTCTCCTTTTCCTCTTTCCACCTTTCCGATTCTTCCTTCTTGTTGCGGGATTCTTCTGGACCGTCCAGTATTTTGCGGCTTGGATCATCACCATCTAGTCTTGCTAAGACTTATCCTTGAAGGGTATTTTTCATATAAAAATTGTTTTCAAGACCAGACCCTAGGAGCTTCAATGTTCTATTCATTTTCGATCAGGAATAGTTCCTTCAAAACCTACTTACTCTTTGGAAGGGGAATTAGTGTAGATTCATATGTAAAAAACGCCAAAATTTAGCACAAGTGCTAATAGAGGCTCCAACTTGGGGATTCTATCCTCCTTGTGAGGTAGCAAAGAACCCTGTATACCAAGTGCGTGATCCATTGGGATGGTCCCAATATTTCTTGAAATACTTAACTTGCTCTGAAAACAAAAACTAAACTGATACTGAAACAAACTGAAAAAATTTCTAAAATAAATGCTCGCCATGTTGAGCTTATTCACACCTACCTACCCTACTTACTAAGCACCAATTCCCAATCAAGTAAATTCTATCTTCCAGTGAATCCAACCAAGCAATTGATCTAATGATTGGGCCTAGTCATCATGCTTAATCAGAAATAATGAACTTAGTGGCAAAAGGTTATGATAGAAGACCTGATCTTTACTACACACACATAACCCACCATTCCCACTACAAATCGTCTCCATATATTCAGCCACTGGATCATGAAAACCTGCAAAAATTTATGTCATGTGCTTTCCATGACAAGGTTGCTCCCACTGTAACTCCTCTAGCACCCTGCCAAACTTCTCTTCAAAGGAATCTTGAAAAATGTGTTCATGACAATTTGCAAATGAGACATCAACTTCTTCATCTAAAATCTCAAAATTTAAAACTCAATTCCTTCCAAGTGTTTCAAAGGAAATATCATTGTGTTCTTCAATAGAATCAAGCAAAATAATTTCTGAATTTGAAAAACATAAATAAATATCCCATTTGGAATCCTCCTCTTCTTCTTGGTGATCCAATTTTTTATTGCATACTGCTGGTTCTTTAGGTGCATTATCCAAGTAGCCATCCCCATATTCATCATATATAGGAAAGCTGAAATCTTCTTTAAAAACATCACTAACACAATATTCAACATGCTTATTGCAATCTTCATAAAACAAATTAGTATGACCCTCTTGCTGTACAACACTAGGCTGATTATCTTCTTGCTCATAAAAAGAAGGATTGGAATGTAAAGCAGATTCTAGTTGTTCACCCTTCTCGTCTTCTTCTTTTTTATTTAACCCCTCATGGAAAACTATTGTGTTCCTAATAGGCTGGGATTGATTGCATGATTATTTTCCATTTTCATTATCTATTTCATAAAATCCCATATCCTCAAGTTTTTGTGTTCACTTAGAGGCTCTTCATCTTTGTTTCAGGAATTCAAATGAGGCAAAACACAATGGAAAACAATTAATTTCATCCTGTTGATTACAATCTTCATAAAAAGAAGGATTGGAATGCAAAGAAGACTCTAGTTGTTCACCCTTCTCATCTTCCATCAACAAACAGGAATTTGTATGTTCATGTAAATATTCAGGTGAAATTTGAGTTTGAAAAACACACAAAGGTCCTTCTTCAACCATTAACTCAAAATATGATTCCTCTTTTAATTCAAACTGCAAAGGAAATTCGGGATCTTCATGAGGGTTGTCATTAAAGAAAGTGGAAAATCCTAGATCAGTGTCAATAACATAAATAGAATGATTATTACCCTAATTGTGAACCATTTGAGTTATTTTATCCCTGTATTCAGTATTCCTCAACAATTCATTGAAAAAGATAGATTTTTTTTTCTTTGCCAAGTTCTGTCTGCAAATTGAAGGATGATATTGTTTTGTCTCCATCTACCAGTGCTGGTTGTTTATTCTCTTTTGATTTTTGATCTGAATCTATCTCTGAAATATGACCGTCCTCTTATTGAGCAAATAAATTATGCTCTTCTTCAGTAAGGTATATACCGGAATCAATATCATCAAAGTGATGGTTTTGATTTTCCATTGGATCTTCTCCTCCCTCGGTAACATAATTATCCAGGAAAGGTGACCTGATTTGTTGGTCATCAGGAATTCTTTTATTTCTTGGAGGAGGAAGGGTTCTTCCAAAATTTTGGTTTCTATTTTGTTTCTTTGATTTTCCCTAGGAGGTGGTATATTTTCCATAGTGAGTGTCTCCATCAACGTTTCCATGGTTTTCATCATCATGTCCATTATGGCCTCTTGTGAGTTAGAGGAAGAAGGTTGTTTGGGCTCTTTATCCTTCCTTCTATCTCCCTCTTCTCTCCTTTTCTCATCATATCGACTAGGGAGGTTAATTTTATTTCACTCAGCCACAAGGTAAATTCACTATTAAAGGCTTTAACATATTGGAGTTGGGTAGAACAAGGGGGAGGTTGAACTAGGCAGGGATGAAATTATATATTTTCATAAATCTATCAGAAAACTCTTGGACAGATTCACTCTCCCTCCTCCTCGTGGAATGGTATTGAGAAAAAAACTTCCTAGGGTATTTCTTGTCTTCCCATTTGTTCTTGAAATAATATTCAAAATCCTGCTAGTTAAGAATAGATTTGTCTGGAATATTTGTGAACCATTTTCTTGCTTCTCCTACAAGACTTTGGGAAAACAGTCTAAATTTAATATCCTCATGGTCTACTTCCTCCAAGTTTGTCTAGTCTGGAAACCATCCCAAGTGTTCCTAAGATGAATACCCCCTCTCCTCATTGAATTTTTTGAGTCTTTGGGCGTATCCCTGGGGGAGGTCATGAAGAGCAGCAGGGAGAAGTATAGGGGCAAACCTAGTATCCTTTCGTGGGGTTATAGAAGGGTTTCCAAGAGGAATTGAAGTTGGTGTGACAGACGGAATCAATGTTTTGTGAGGAACTGTAGAGGTGTGAGGGGCTGTAAAACTGGATGATGAAGGATTCTTAAGCTCTAAAGTGGTGAGAATTATGGATATGGCAGCAGACTGCTCTGTGGAGATGGAGTTTAATGAGGCTAATTCAGAGGGAAATAAGGGGCACTCTCGATCATACAAGGGTTAAATATCCCTACCTAGAGACTCAAAAAAGGATGTAGTATAAATGGTAGTACCATGAGTTTTACAAGGATGATAATTGTTCTTATGTGGCTCAAATGAAATATCTTGGTCAAAATCATATGTACAAGATGAAGATATACTTTCAGTTCATAAATAAGGATGTATAGGGGTAAATCCATGGCCTTGTTTTGAGTGCAATAAACAATGGGAAATTTATTTGACAAGATTAGGAAATGATAGGAAAACATTTACAAGAAAGGATAAGATATCTTGGAGAATATTCACACTTGAGTACCTTATTTTTTTACAATGCCTTTCCATGTCTTTACATTGAGCTCATTTCCCCAGTAGAGTCACCACAGAAAATTTTGAATACTAGATGCATAACCTTCTTGATGTTTGACCGTTGTTCACCATCAACAGTTAAATATGAAATTCTTTGCAGCTTCTAGGTCACTAGTATTCCCAGTGGAGTCACCTTCCAGAAATTTGAGTGGAGTGGCAAGAGCCTGTACAACCAACATGTGTCTATGATCAGCTACTCAACCAGGTCATAGAACTAGAATAATGGTGTTTCCCCAAGGAGATAATAGTAATTAGTTCCTCGACAATGGTGCCAAGATGTTATCACCCAATAATTTTCCTATGGTTGTGGTAGTAAATCATTGAGGTAACCATTTCAATCCAATATTTAGACTGTAGTCTAGCCTATGCAGTCAGATTGGGATCTCTCTATGTCACATGGCCATTCACATACACATATAGCTTTAAACAAGCATTCAGAAGGCTACATTTTTTGAAGGGAACGGGTTTTTAGGGTTTTAAAGAGTGTAAGACAAACAAATATTAAATACCATCGGGAAATGGAGTCAAAGCCTAAAACATTCAAGGACTTACAACATAATGACTAGTGATAACCTTCGTAATCTGAGGCAAAGTAACTGTTAATATTTAGCTAAATATCTTTTGAGAGATGGAAAGGGGAAATGAGAAAAATCCCAATGACATAGGAGGAACCTATCTGTGGATAAATCTCCTGAAACACCTTTACTAGAAGCAACAGTAAAGGCTGATAACTAAAATGGAGCATCTAAAAGAGGATGAATTCTAAGACATTTACCATAAAGACATAGCAAATGCATTATTTGATGCAAGGAGTGCTTAATAGAGAATGAATTCCTTGCATGCAACTAGAAACGCATTGGCATAAACTACACATACATGGAAATGAAGCACACATGAGAAAACATACTGAATATTGAACACTGTGATGGATCTCAAACACTCATGAAATACTTTGCATTAATACTTCCAAGAAAATTTGCAGAGCTACAAAACCAAGAACAGAGGCTTCCAAAATGAATGGTGAACCCTTTGTTCCTCTATTGAGGCTATATTTATAGATTAATTTTCCCCTAGATGAATCTCAAAACAAAGCGCCAAAAATCAGTTTTCATCATGGAAATCAAACCCGCACACACTAAATCCTAGCAAATTCTGAATTGGCATATTTTCCATGATCACAAAACAAATCAAGAAAGCACACTAGGATGCGTGTGGTGGATAAAAGTGGAAAAAATTGACATCTGGGACTCGGGATCGCTTGATGAAAATGACTGCTCAAAGCATCTCCAAATGACCTGCAATAAGTTTATTCATCCTTGCATCTTCAACTTGTGAAATTGGTTTTTTTATACTATTGATCTCCGCAAGACTCTTTCTGCACCGTTAGATCTGAGATCAAATTTTTGGGCTGCGGAAAGCGAAATTCCATCTTTCTCAAAGCTCAACTTTTATCTTTCTACTTCCTCCTTTTCCTTTCCACCCTTTAGCTTCCCCCAGCGGTGATTTCCTTTGGATTCATCCATAGTCATTGATCTGAGATCCAAGTTGCAGATTCTTTCTGGACCGTTGATCCTGCGGATCGCGGAATACGTAGTTCCAACTTTTCAAGACCAAATTTATGTCTTTCTACTTTCTTCCTTCTTACTCCCTCTTTTTTCTTTCCACAAAATGGTGGAAAGTGGAAAGCAGGTTAACCAAATTTTAAGACCGAAATATCACTTTTTCCTCTTTTTGCCTTTCCAATTCTGTCTTTTTACTCCCGCCTTTTTCTTTCCGCAAAATGGTGGAAAGCGAAAATCGGGTTCACCAACTTTTAAGACCGAAATTTCTCCTTTTCCACTCTTCGTCTTTCTGATTCCACCTTCTTGCTGCAGGATTCTTCTGGACCATCCGATCTTTTACAGCTTGGATCATCACCATCTATTCTCGCCAATACTTATCCTTGAAGGGGATTTTTCATGTAAGGCTTGTTTTCAAGACCATACCTTAGGAGCTTCAATGTTCTCTTCATTTTCGATCAGGAATAGTTCCTTCATAATTTTCTTAGTCTTTTGCAGGGGAATTAGTGTAGATGCATATGTAAAAATCGCTAAAATTTAGCACAGGTTCTAACACCAAGGCATGATTAGTATCAAATTTTAGAGATATTAGAGATAAATATGTTATGATTGTCAAATGAAGTATTATTTCTTGTAATATGTGGTAAACAACTAGACTATGAACTATTCTTGTGGTGTAAGATGATTGTAGAGGAATTTTACAGTGTAACAAAACTTATGAAGGAAAATGTAGGTGAATTTAATAAATAGAAACAAACATAATTCCAAGAGGCATCTACAGGACTAATCTCTTAAAATTAAAATAAAGCATGAACATGTTAATATTTAATTCGAAGAATTCAATAGATCTTTAACAAAACAAAAGACAAATCATGAGTTTCTCAATGGATTATTAAGAAACAAGACATTTATGGAAACAATAATAGAAGAAAACTTCAGATATGAGTACATCATCATAAAGCTTCAAAACTAAACCAAAGGTCAAATAATATTAACTTCAACCTTCATCAACAAAAATCATCATCGATAATGTATAAATCTAAATAAGTTGCTCAAACTTTATTAATCATCACATGAAAGCTACATGGATATGGAACTTAAGATAAAAATGGAGAAAACACAGAGGGAAGAACATCTCTGTAACACTTCGTAACCTCAATATCATGTAACGATATTACAATACAAAATGGATCACCAACTAGATAATCAGATAGAGGACCTCTACACAAAATTTCATCCATGTACAAATTAATTTTAGTTACATTATATAGACTTTTTAGAGTAAAATAATTCAGTTTGACTCTAACTGATTTGCAACAGACTCTTGACTTGTCACTATTTACATTCCACTTTTTACATTTTACTTTTAACAATATTTCCCCTTTAACTTTTCTTCTTAGTTGCACCCTTCTTTTATTATTTGTCTAGTGAAGTATGTCCTCTCCCATGAACTTGAGGATGCATAATTGGATGACTAGGGGGTATTCCTTCCCGTATCATTTGATGCATCATTTGTAGCTTTTCTTTTCCTCCATATGGCATAAAATCCAAAGGAGTCAGTTGAATTACAAACTGATGTGATGATTGTGGCATTTGTTTTCCATGAGGATGTTGCATTGTACTTGAAGTGGCCACAACTTTATGGTAGTTATCCACAACTTTTTAATCCTTCCCCATACGTATACGGTCATATTTCATATTCTCCGAAGTTATATATGCTTTAATATACTTTCCATACAACAATGGCCCTAACTCTTTAAGTATTGTTCTGATTCTAATCCATGTCTTGAAATCAGGCCTTATTCTTTCAATTACTTGGTCACCATTGATCCATCCTTCCAAAATGACTGCTTGAGGGAGCTCATTCCTTTTATAGTTTAATATGGCTTGGTATTCTTCTTTAGAATAGAACTCCCCATTACCATTCCAAGGGCATTGAAGTCCTAACTTTGTTACTCAACTAAATAGGCTTTTGAAAAATTCCTTCATTCTCTAAACAAGGGAAGTATTAAGTCCATTTCTCTTTAAACATCCATCTCCCCTTGGTGTCTCAACCTCAATCCATTTCATATCCTTGTATCATTCATTATTATAATAAACAAAGATCACATCATTTATTTGTTTTAAGCGGACCTCCCTTCATAAATTTCAACACCTATATTCTAGAGCATTGGTCTAGATGTATTTTGTACCTTGACCCCATAACCATAATTGATGGTCGGTTACCTTGGGAAAACTAATGGAATGCCTCATTTCCCCTTGGATTTCTTGGTTCTCACATGCCCAACTCCAACTCACTATCGCATCATTGAGAACTATAAAATATGGTGGCTCCTTTATCTCAATTTTTTCAAAGACCATGGACATTCATGACTCCCTCCTGCTTTTCAATCTATTATGGAAGCCCCTTAGTTTTCAAATTCCTATGATGTTTAGGTTGCGTTGGAAACAATGATCTAGTTTTATTTGTAGTTCCCTATACATTTTTGGCTCAATCTTTCAACATTTGAGACACATATAAGGAGTTTCTTGTATCATTACTCCTTCCAAATATTGGGTCCTCCAATTTCAACAAGGTTTCAGTTGTTGTGGTTTTTCATCCTATCATAATGTCATTATTCCTACTCATCTACTTCATATCAGTTATGGGTTGGACCACATTGGGTCCCCAATTGATACACATGATGTATTGTACCAAACAATTATTCATGTACTTGATCAAACCTTTCTGGTGTTGATCCCATATTGTATTGAGACGTTGATTTGAGTATGGTGAATCCCGCCTTATTTGTATATGAGATTGTATACACCTAACCCTTTAGTTGTTTTTTTGTAGGTATGGCCTATGTGGCCCCTTCAAAGGGTGGGATTCTTTCTCTATATGTGCTCTTATCCTTGTCTAGATATTCATGGTGTTCTATGGATTGAAAGGGGAAATACCTATGACATATTCAGTACATGTGATGAGCTCATGATGTCACACATCAGGAAGAAACTATAAAAAAACTAATTCATTCACTTATATTTTTCACGAGTATCATTACCATTATACATCATTCTCGGTAGTATTATCCCCATTTCCATCACTTCCATCACAATATTACCTCAATAATGTGACCAAGAATCAAAGAAAATTCAAAGATCGACTCTAACAATCATTGCATGGATTTTCACTAAAATTCTATGACTACACATTGCACTAAAAACCCCAAATTGTGATGTGGTCTCAAAACCATAATTCAATTATCCTGTATTGTTGTGTTCCTTCCCAAAGGTTTAATGGATGAAAGTGGACATTCCCTAAATTTTATCACTAAACATAGCATTTGATTTAGTCTCCAAAACTATCTTCTCCACTAATTCATTAATGAAAAGGGAATCATTCACATTGGAGCTAGATCTAAGTAATGTCCACATTATTCATTAACGATACTCCATATACCATGTCTAAGAGAACAAGGTTATGCTATCAAATTCCCAATTTAAAGTGAGAGAGAATCTCTTTTCTTTTTTTTCTTTTACCATTTGGAATATATCGTTTACATCACTTGGATGGAATTTAAGCACAAAGGAAAAGAACAACCCTACTTTGGGTCAGCTGCAGAGATCCATACCTTCTATAACTAACACCAAAACACCAATGTGTCTCTATATTTACCTATTATTTGTGTTAATATAAATCATAATTATTTATATGAATTTTTTTGTCATAATTTAGTTGGCTTTCTCCTCATCTACAGTGCATGCATGTTAAAGAATATTGTTAATTTAACTTAGTTTTTGCATGCATTCTGTTATCAACCTAAATGGCACTTCTCCATTCGAGTACTAACATTCACTATGTCAAGACAAAAAAGGACAAATTATATTGAAGTTTCCTAAAACACTATAGATTTGCATGACCATTGATGCATAGTCTTCATACCAGCTTCATATATATTTTTTATTCTGAGTTTAGGGTTGCACACGCACCTATTTGCATTGCAACTAGCATGTCACATGCGACTCTTTGCATTGCAACCCATGTGTACATTGAACACGTGAGTTCCCTTTAAGCAACAAGCATGTCATACACGCCTTTCTTACATACATACTTGCGTGTACCTTAATTAGACATTAAAAAATATAAATCATGATTAGATGAGATTAGTTGGGCCTTAATCCATAACTATCCCAACTATCTCAACCATCCTAACCTTCAAAACCACTCTATTTCCCAATGTATAAATAGAGGCCTTGGGATGGGGCTAATCAATCAATTTTAGAAGAGAAAAGTTATTCTAGTGGTATCCCTTCAGAGTCTTGGAGCAGCAAAACTCATGTCCTCAGTTGCATAGGAGTCCTTGTGTCAGAAGCTAGGTTGTATTCTCACCTATTCACTATTTGTTAATAAAAAATATTTCTTCTTCCAATCTTTGTATTGTGCTTTTCTCATGTATATTGATTAATGAATGATTTCAATTATGTTATTAATATGCATTTCATCTAACCTATGATATATATATGTATGAGATATTGCTTGAAGAATTGGCTCTTTGCAGGTGAAGAGAAGCAGCCCTAGAAGCTTTGGAGAAACTTGAAGTAGGAGAAGACCAAGCTTGGATCAACCGTTATAAACCGGGTAAGCCAAACTCTCTTCCTATTCCTATTTCATTTTCTATAAAAGTTGATTGTCTGCAAGTCTATTAGTAAGTTGGTAACCCCAGACCCTAGGTTACAAGGGTGTATTATCGTGTACAACAGAACTGGTGACTCCACTGGGGAGTCCATCCTACTGTGGGTCCATCCTGTAGGTCTTTTTACCAGTCTTTTTTCTAATTTTGATTCTGAGTGTGATTATTTTTATCTTACTTTTGATTTACAGTGTAGTGTTCCCAGAATTCTTTGCAAGCCCTTTTTTCTTTGAAAAAAATTTAATAGTACATGCAGGTTGCTTTGTGCACAGTCGTGTGTGTGACCTTGTACACATGAGTTGGTGTCTAGATAGTTGCATGTCATAAGCATGTTTCCTGCATACACAGTCACGTGTGTCCTGTAGCAGCTTATAAGTTGGATAAGGTTTTGCTTGTCCCTGTCTCTTTGGCTTTTGAGTTATTTGGAAGTTGTCTATTTATGGCATGAATTTGTGAGTTTCAAGTATGTGTATCACACCATTTGCTTGTTCATCAATCCTTTGAGCCTTTTGTTTGAATTTCTTTCATTTGTGAAGTGTAGGTGGTCCTCCTGCTTGGTCTATAAGTTTGAGTGCTTGTGTCTAGGTTAGTGATCAGGGCTTTAGATGCTTTATACTATGTGCTGTGCTTTGTGGTGTCAATTTGTCACTCTTCTTTTGTGAATCTAGTGGACTCTTTGGGTTCAATAGTTTCTCCAAGTCAGGTATTTTCCAAGTCTTCTTCCTGGTGGTCAAAGTAGGTCATTTTAGGTCCTTTATGCCTCATTTCACTTTTTATATGCTTTGATTATTCGAACTTGCTCAAAACTTGCATTTAGTTGCATTATAGTTTTTGAAGTTTTTGAAAAGAGAAGAAAAACATTTTATACCTTTTGCATTTAGTTGCATTTAGTTGTTTCTTTTCAGTATTTTTCAAATAAAAATTATAAAATTATAAAAAGAAGTCTTAGTTTTCTTGCACTTAGTTATAAATTTATTATCTTCTATTTACAAAAAGAAAAGAAGTTTGGTCTCAGTAGTCATAATTTACTTCGAAATTTTCTTTATACATCATTTTGCTTTTTCTTATCGAGTCTATAACATTACACTAGTTTCACGCCATTTACCTCTGACTAAAAACAACCTTTTAAAATGAACGATATAATTAAAAATTATTAGTAAGTTTTGTTTTTTAGGCTCCTACGCTAGCTAGATTAGGCTAGACTTGTGGATTAGGGAGTTTAAACTCTCCACAAGTATTTAATTTCAGACGTAGCTGGCCAATCAATAAGTAAATCCTCTTCTATGTTGATTGTATCTGGGAAGCTCCTCTCAAACAGGAGCTAAGCATGAGGCTGCATGGAGGATTAGACTGAGGAGATAACCCTCTGATTCCTTGTCAAAGTGTAGACCAAGGTTTTTGCGCATCTGGAGACTTCTTTCAATACCACCTCTTGGGCCCCATGCGGTGCTGGTGTTGACAGGGTTTCAATATTTGCTACCCTGCCCATGCGTATGAACCAATCTTGCGACTCTCCCCCCAGACTATCAATATAGTTGTGGTAGCCTTTAGTCTCTTTGACATCTAGGGTTCATACACAGGTACACCGGAAGGCTATTTCTGGTTGACCTTGAACGAGCTTGGAAGGTAACCCCGGTAGAAGGTGTGGAAGGGCGGTTGGGTGATTCCTCTTCTTATGCCTAAGAACATCTACAGGGATGCCAAGTAACTGTCTCTCAGCTTTATTTTGGAAAGCATATATTATACCCTTTGTGTCTTATTTGGCTTTAGGAAATTTTGTAGTGAGTGTTGTGTGGTTTGTTTGTGTTTAGTCAGACTTAGGGTGTGTGAAGAGTCAATTTTTAACTATGGAGGACCAAACTCTCAAAAGTTCAAAACCTTCCTCCAACTACTATAGTGGAGAATCCACGTCCCCCTCAAAGGAGGAGATTAGATACATACGGTTCTTTTGAACCGGCAGGAATCAATGAAGTTCCAGGTGAACAGGAACTTAGGACAAACCAGGTTGATACAACCGGAGTAGAGATAGAAGACTTGCAGGCTGACGAGTTTGCAAGAAACTTTAATTCACCTCTTACTAACCTAAACAGTCCTGTGATCATCCAGGTTCTTCCATTTGATTCACCTGTGATTGGTGTTCCTATGAGCATACTTATGGCTAGCTCGGGAGAAGGTCCATCTACCCCCATTTCAACCATTTCAGTAGAAGGAGTGCCTCCTCCCCCAGTTGGTACTCCTAGAAAAAATATACCTAATACCCCCTTAACTCCAAGTAGTTGGGTGGTTCAAGCACCGGATTCCACAAATGTAGTAGGCCCTTCTAGTGGGGTGGTCACTGGTATTCCCAATGCACCTTTTTCTTCCCCCTCCTTCGTACACACTGCTCGAAGTGGTCCTGTTGGATCCTCTTCATTTGTTTAGGGATTTCCTTGGAATGGCGGGCATATCCCCCCATCCACTCCTTATGTAGGCCCTACACCTGCATATGTGGGGATGCAATTTGGAAATACCAATGCATATGGTCAAGATTTCCAAACTCCGATTTCAGCTCTGTTCATGAGCTCTCCTTTCTCACTTTTTATCAAAGGGATACTCGCTCTAGTCTTTCAGACTCTAGTTTTATATGGAGGAGATCAAACTACTTATACTATACCACACATAAATAATCCACTGGATTATGGGTGGAATGCATTTCAATGTAGTCCAACTACTTCACAGCCAGCATTCGAGGGAAACCCCACCTTTACATTTGGTAACCATGGGGCAAGTCCTTCTACCTCCCAAACCCATACTTTTCAGGCTCCGGTTAGGCCCAAACTTTCGTTTATGGCAACTTTGAACTTTCCAAACTTGAACAAGTTAATGAATGACCCAGTGAAACACAATTCTATGTGGCCACCTGTTCCAACCAAATTACCTTCGGACATTCCCAAATTCGAAGGAAAAACTGGGGAAGATCTAGGAGCCCATGTCACCACATTCCATTTATGGTGCTCTTCCAGCTCACTGAACAACGACACCATTCGGTTGAGGTTGTTCCAAAGAACTCTAAATGGCGTAGCAGCAAAGTGGTATATTGAATTTCCCTCTATTGTGTTTGATAGTTTTTGGAACTTAGCGGAGGTATTTTCGAACCACTTCCAGCTTCCTGTCCGGTATGATGCCAGCACAGAACTCTTGTCTACGTTTAGGAAAGATAAAGCCACTCACATTTCAGATCATATCCAAGAGTGGCGAAGGCAAAAGAGGCTTATAAAATCCACCACCACCCCGAGTTTCTGTTAGAGTGGTTCCTTAAGTCTTTGTTTCCTTATATATCTAAGGATGTATCCACTTCGAGGGTAACTACTGAAGAAGAGGCCATCCTCAGAACCCAAAAATTGGATTTGATATATTCTCAATCTAGGATACTATACGAAATCATACCTGAGACACCGCGGTCTTCCCATAGTGTTGAGAAACCTAAGCCTGAACCCGATGCCGATGGTGTGGTTGGTTCAGTGAGTTCTCCCACTGTAGAATATTTGGCTAAACAACTCCATGAGTTGTATGTCAAGCAGTATACAGCGGAGGTAGAAAAGGCTTCCCCCTCACCCCAAAATGCAAATTTTTTTACTTAATCCTCCCAAAAGGGCAGTCAGCAGCCCGATGGTAAAAAGAAGAAGGGGAAGAAAGGTGAGGGAAACCAAAACAAGCCTAAACCCACAAATAATGCTAATGGGAGGAAAATAGATAAGAATAAAGTGAAATTTTCCAGTAAGTTGTGCCAGGGAGATCATTTGACTCATCAATGTTCTCTCATGGAACAAGCTCAGAAGTTGCTTAAGACTCAACAACTGGCTGTCCTGAAGGATCCTTTTCCCCAAGGAAAGAATTCAGCTTATGTTTCTAACGTAGCTGGGGGCACTTCGAGTGCTCCTCCTGACCAAAATTATATCAACATGGTGCAATCCTAGACATTACTCTAGACTATAAATAAGAACTATAAGACAGAGGCTTTGGAGAAGGGTAAGTCTATAGGTGAAACTCCTAACCCTCTCACGATCGAGAAGCTTGCTGATCCAATGCCCAAGATACAGAAAGCTATATTTAAGAAAGCATTGCACAATCCCAATGCAAGGGTTGCATCCAACTACTTTGTGGTTGAATATTTGGCCCAAACTCCATGTGCAATGTCTGCATTGGAGGTGTTAAAGAGTTGTCCTGCCCAGCGAGATGCACACTTAGCAGCCTTAGATAGTATGGATTCGTCAAACCTTATGGCAAAATTTAATTTGTCTGATGTTAATATTTGCCTTTTGTATAATGTGGCTTTGTCGATAGATGTCATCCATGGTGGAAAGACCATTGGAAGGGAAATTTTTGAGGAAGGTGCTTCCACATGTGTCATGTCTTTATCTTGCTAGAAGGCTCTTGGATCCTCAAAACTACTTCCATTGAACACCTTACTTACTACTTTCGAAGAAAGTTCATTCCATCTACATGGTATCCTACCTACTTTTGAAATTAAGTTTGCAGGGAAGGCAGTGTTTGTTGAAGTAGAGGTGATTGATGCTCCATTGGACTATAACTTGATTCTAGGGAGAAGCTATACTTATGCTATGTGTGAAATTGCCTCGGCCGTTATTCGAGTGGTATTGTTTCCATAGGAAGGGAAGTTGGTCATCATTGACCAACTCAATTTCACTTCAGAAGAGCCATATGGAAACTAATGAGTCCATCGTGCCATTGGTTGATCAATTCAAACCAGCTAATGAGAGATTGGGGGTTGGTATGTATTCATCGTTAATGGGCACTTTTGATATCCTAGCCCCGATAAAATACTTAGGTTCTGCTAGTGTAGGGAAGTATATCGGTACGGTTATCGATAGAATGGATCCTTGGGTCCTTCCTTCCCGTTATGAACATGAGATGTCCTTATCGGTAGTGGAAGTAGCTTAACAGTCTATTGTTAACACCACTATTGATATTGTTCTGATTCTTCCTACAATCTCAGAGGAATCAGAAGAATCCTATCTGCCTGCTTGGGCAGAGAACTCTTTGTATACTGATGATTTCTTAGACATGGTTTTGCCTTCGGACGCAGCCATTTTGGAAGCTATGAGTGGGAAAGATAATATCTGCAAAGATCTTCACCATAAATCCTACTTTCTTCTAGAGTTAAGCATGATTGAAAATCAAGAGTTCCATGTGAGACTGGCAGGTGATGTTGATATACCGATTAATCCCTTACCAAGGGAGGGAATCTTTGCCGAGGGGAATATGGAAAAAAATTTCGTTACTATCCCTATCAACATCTCTGTAAATCCCAACGTCATGGAAAAGGTATATATTGGTACAAACTGCTCTCCGAAGGATATTGCTATCTATACGGCCTTATTTAAGGAGTTTTGCAATGTGTTTTCTTGGTCATATGAGGAGATGTCCAAGATAGATCCATCGATAGTTGAACATGAAATCCGAACCTATCCTGATGCCAAACTGGTTCAACAAAAAATTATACCTGTCAATCTATGTAAAGCGGTAGCCATTAAGGTTGAAGTGGAAAAGCTGTTGAAAGCTGGTTTCATTTACCCGATCGCTTTGACGGAATGGGTATCCAATCATGTTCCTGTTGATAAAAAGAAAGGGTCAATATGTGTATGTACATATTTTTTGTGATTTAAACAAAGCTTGTCCCAAGGACAATTACCCCACACCATTCATAGATCAAATAATTGATTCCTTTGCGGGGAGTGAAGTTTTTTTGTTTATGGATGGTTTATATGGGTACATTCAGATTCAAATCAAGCCGAAAGACCAACATAAAATGGATTTCATTTGTCCTTGGGGTACATTTGTGTATAATAAATGCCCTTTGGATTGAAAAATGCAGGGGCTACCTTTCAGCGAGCAATGAATTTTTCCTTCCATGACATCAACTCTATTATTGAGCCGTACCTAGATGATCTTCCTGATCATTCTCGTAAGAGGATCAATCATCCAGATCACTTGTGCTTAATTTTTGAATGATGCAGGCATTACAAATACGCTTGAATCCCCACAAGTTTTTTTTCTGAGTCGAGTCAGATCAGCTACTCGGGTTCATAGTTTCTAACAAAGGTATTCAGATGGATCCTTTGAAAGTCGAGGCCATTCTAAATCTGCCTCCTGCTCGTTCTATCAGGGAACTTGAGAACCTGCAAGGAAAGTCCAACTTCCTTTTACGTTTTATTGTGAATTATGCCAAGATCACCAAAGGTATCATGCGCCTGTTGAAACAGGACACCCCATTTGTATGGGATGAAACCACACAACTTGCTTTCGAGGCATTAAAGAAAGATTTATTGCCGTCTCCTTTGTTACATCCACCAGATTACTCTAGTGATTTTATATTGTATATGATCGTGTCTGAGTTGACCATTGGGGTAGCGTTGGTCCAGGAAGATGATAAGCTCCAATATCATGTCGTATATCACCTTAGCCGTGCTTTAGCTGGCCCTGAACTTCGGTACTCCCACGTTGAAAAGTTGGTCTTAGCAGTTGTTTATGCTCTGCAAAGGTTACGTCACTATGTATTACTAAGGACTATGATAGTAGTGGCAGATGTCAATCCTTTTCAGTATGTTTTGTCCTAACACATAGTCAGGGGAAAATTCAACAAATGGATAGTCATTCTCCAGGAGTTTGACTTGGATTTTCAATTTGCCAAATTGAAAAAATACTTAGTTTTTGCAGAGCTTATTGTGGAATTTTCGGTAGAAGAAGATGTAATTTTTGCAGAAGACTCATTCCCAGATGAGCACATGTTCCTTATTTCCACCTCTGATCCTTGGTACGGAGATATGCTTATCTATATCCAGTCTCTGAATTGTCCTGCCACCTTTTCACAGAAAGAGTGATGCAAACTATGCTTACATGTGAAAAACTACCTCATCATCTAAGATACTTTATACCGTAGAGGGGTAGACTCTGTTTTAAGTCGGTTCCTCACCCACGAAGAGGCCGAGATTGTCCTAAATGATGCCCATAGCGAAGCATGTGGGGGTCGTTTATCTGGGTTAGCAATGACCCAGAATATTTTGCATGCCGATTATTTTTGGCACACGATCTTTAAATATTATGTGGAGGCCATGAAACATTGTCATCCTTGTTAACCTTCCACCAGAAATATGTGGTCGCATCCTGCTCTACTATTTCCCATCATCGCAGTGGTCCCCTTCTGTTCACTAGATTGTCATTGATGTCAACATGTGTTTTTCAATGTGTCTTGGTGCTTCTTGAGGATCCTTTGAGGGTTGAGTAAGTGTCAGTGTCTAAGGAGACCTTTTGAATTTGTCCAAGCCCAAGTCTGAATCCCTTGGAGCCCTTGGTACATTGCCAAAATCCCTGTAGAGTGCTTAAGCACCTCTAAGTTGGTTCGATGGTTCCCCGATTGTTTCATTGGTCTCCCAATACCACAACCATGCCCTTTTACCCTGGATTGTGTCCTTGGTGGGTTGAAAAAGTTGTCAGAGTCCAAATGACCCTTTCAGTGGTCATTGCACTTGATGGAGGTCACGGTACCCTAGGAGAAGCCTAGGCACCCCCACACCTTGAGGGTCATGTTTATAAAGCATGTGGCAACCTTGTTGACCTAACTAAAGTCCCTAAAACCCTTTACCTTTGATCCCTAAACCTACAATTTACCCCATGCATTGCCCTTAAAACATTAGTAATACCGCAACATTATACAAAGATGCCCTAACATATAAAACTCTAATAAAACTTGTAACAAGTAATAAAGTATTAAATTTTTTATATATGGGCACACACACATTGGTAAGATCTCTAAAGAACTAAACTATAATTAAAAATATCAATTAAGTTGTAATATTTAAAACATGTTAAAATTAATAAAACATAAAACCCTAAACTTATGACTAAGGAAAGACCCTTTATAAATAAAATGTTTAAGTGTTAAAATGTTTTTTTTTATATAATTATATAATAGATCCAACGTTGAAAACTTTTTTAAAGAATTAAAACCCAACTACCTTTGACCACTTTACAACCACTCCTAGTAGTCAGCCCCAATATGTTATAAACTTTTTAATATTAAAACATTAATTATCCTCTGTAAGAGGTCGGCCCTATCCTTTTGCTTAACATCCAATAAGTGTATAAATAACCAAAAACTTGTCACATTTCCTTCATCATTGCATAACATAGTGAACTGTACCTTCGCTGGTCTTGACTGAGGAGTAAATTGCAGCAGCATAAGAAAACAAGCCCAAATTCTCCACAGTAGCAGCATACCCAATTTTGTTCAGAGATACACCCTTTTGCAACTTATCTAAGGTTTAATTCGCTGGGAGAAGAAAGCATCCGAATTCTTCCACAAAATTTGGTTAGAGTTTAACACAGTCAACCCTTTTTGAAATCTGAGTTTGTGCTGCTACCATGATCCACTACAGATCTGAAATTGTTTTTAGTGAAGTAAACTATTCAAGCCTTATCATTGCTACCTTCGTTTGTTACAGTCCTGAGTTGTATAGACCAGAGTTTGAGGTCTTTACAGTATGAGTCTAAAAGGCATCCACACGGTCAGAGGTTGGGGTCTGAGTTTTTGGAGTTATCTCTACAAAAAGTTCAAATGACAAGGTATGTACAAACATAGTATATTATAGTGTGTGTATGTGTCTGTGTATACAGTGTTGGATAATGTGAACAATGATGTAGTAAATTGGTATGTATAGTAAGTGTATATAAGTGTGCATAGTGTACAAATGTTTGTATAGTTAAGTGTACAGGGTTATGTAAACAATACTAGACACTGTGAATAGTGTATATATGTACAATACATGTATGAAATTGTGATCATTCATGTGATGATGAATGCCTTGATATGGTACATGAAGTTGATGATATGATGCTACATGGTATGATATGATGATGATAATGTATGAGTGATATGTATATAGTGGTATGTACAAACAATAATGTACAAGTATATGTATACAAGTGTATGTACTAGTATATTTCTATGCACAGTGAAGTTGTGATCTATACTCTATGATGATGCTCTCCCATGCTGTGATGAACACTCTATGATGCACACTCTCCTATACATACTATGATGTACAATGTCATGAAGCAATGATGCATACAGTGGTGAATAATGCAATGGTAAATAATACATTTATGATGACGATGATATAATGTTGTATGATTGATGATGGCATGTACATTCCTTGTGCACCTTGATGCAAACCCTACATGATGATGATGTATACTTGCAAAGGATGATGATATGATGTTTAGCATGCACTGAAAGTTGATATACAGTCACAAGCTTGTTATCCAAAGGTTTGGCATGCACTTGTCAAGACCTTGATGTTTGATGACTTGACAGTAACCAGTAGTGTTGATGAGCATCTTGACTAGCAGTATTGATGTTTAATATGACAGTGATGATATGGGTAGAAAGATGATGTGACAGTAATAACTACAAGGATGATTTGACAGTGACTAGAGTACAGAGGCTATCAGCAGCAGAGTTTGGTATGTGACAGGTCCATAGGTTCAACAATCTTCTTCTTATCAGGGTGGCAGGATGGGGCAAGGAAAGGAAGTCGTAGCCTCCTTCCATCTGAAACTGGAAAACTAGGGAGTGGCAACTTCCTTCAGGTCATAGCCTGTAAATCAGGGGGTCGTAGCCTCCTTCCAGTTGAAGCTGGAAAATTGAAGTCTATATAATAAGGGGGTTGTTCCCTCCTTCTAGTTATTTCTGGATATCTATTTTTTAAAAGGATTCCATGGTTTTACCCCCAGAACTTGGGTTTCCACATCAAAAACTATTGTGTACTGTGCATCTTGTTATTTTTTATACACATTGATGATGTGCTGTGATTGGTGATCAGCAACCTGCTTTTGATTGAAATTTTAAATAGTACAAATACTGATTCACCCCCCTCTCAGTATTTCAACACCTTCACCAAGTGGGGGATATATTACATGATGTGCAACCTAGTCTCATATGGGGGGCAAAAAAATATCATTGTCGTTGTTGATTACTTTACGAAGTGGGCAGAGGCAACACCCACCTTTAGGAATGACAGGGAAACTACAGCTTTTTTTGTTTTCAACCAGATCATCGCTCATTTTGGTATCCCAAAATAGATTGTCACTGACCATGGCAGTCATTTATAGAATAGCATGATGACTAAATTGGATACTATGCTAGGGTTTAAACAAGATCACTCATCTTCTTTCTACCCATAAGCGAATGGTCAAGTTGAGGCAGTCAATAAGACCTTGAAGACTATTCTCAAGCGTACTATTAACGCAACCCAGTCAAATTGGTACATTATGTTGTATCCTTCTCTTTGGGCATACCGAACCAATGTTAAAACTTCGACGGGGTTTTCACCTTTCCAACTCGTTCACGGGGTGGAAGCAGTAACTCCGGTTGATTGTGAAATCTCATCACTAGAAATTGCCATTCATGTGCTAACTGACACTACTGAATTAGAAGAGTCTTTGCTACATCTGGAACATCTCGTTTAACGATGCAGAGATGCGTTGACAGCAAACGAGGCTCATAAAAATAGGGTTAAAAATCAATATGATAAATCGGTCAAGCCTAGGATTTTCTCTGAAGGGGAGATTGTCTTGCTCTGGGATCAGGACAAAGAACACCTGGGGGCAGGGAAATTCAGGTCTATGTAGTTAGGACCCTATATCGTGTCAAACATTTTGAAGAAAGGAGCATATGAATTAATTGACTTTGAGGAGAATAAGCTGCCTGAGCCTAGAAATGGGCTCTACATAAAGAAGTACTATGCTTAGGCTTAGAAACTTTCTTGTATTTTTATTGTAAGTAACATTATGTACAATAGTTAGCTGGTTTGTGTTCTTATGTCATCTGTTGGTTGTTACAGATGTCTTCTGAGTGGTTTGTAGGTTTTGCAGATGGTGCTAGTCGTCACACTTGCAACCTGGCTTTAGTCGCATGGGTCATTTACTCACCCTCAGGACATCTAGTTGCCTCTGGAGGTGCTTTCTTAGGTCGTGCTACCAATAATATGGCCGAATACAGGGATGTCGATGAGCTCTTATGGGGTTCCTTGTCATGTGGCATCACTCAGTTGGAAATTAGACTTGACTCTCAACTGGTGGTTTCCCAACTCAATTGAGCTTATCATGTGCGAAATCCTATCTTGTTACATCATTTTTTGTAGGTTAGATTACTGGAAATAAATTTTGATTATATTTCATTTAATCATATTCCACGAAATCAAAATTCATTAATTGATGCATATGTGAACTATATCTTAGATTGGCACTTAACACACCTTTTATAAAAATACATAACAGATACATTCTGAACACATGTAAATAAACCGGTAATATATATATATATATATATATATATATGTAAAAATATGTCCATAATATAGGTTGAGTTTTGATCCTCAGATCCAGTCATAAATGTATAAATATACAAAAATATACAAAATTTGGATTGCAATCCATAGAATGCCCCTAGATCTAATATTGACCACCCTGGTCATCCTGACCACCTTGCTCACCATGATCACCAACATCATCCGCATCATCAGCTTCTCCAGCTGCAGCAGCCTCCTCGACTTCTATATAGAGTAATACGGCCCTGGCTACCCTTCGCATAAGGCGTATCCAGGTAGGTGGAATCTGGACACTAACTACGGCCCATATTTGTTGGGTTAGGATACTGCTAAAGTAGCTTTTAATTATTATACTTTCTTTATTAAAAAGGAATAGTCTTTTACAGGATTCGATTCTTAAACTTGTACTTTGTAAAGGGGATATTCATTATTTTACAATTATATGGATTTTGGTTTACAATCTGAACAAGTTATAAACTGCTAACATAAACAAGATGTGGGCCTTTCAATTGTTATAGTTTAATACTTGTGTAACTATCTACAAATACTAAGTCTTTCGGCTGTAACTGTTCTATATAGGGTAAGTATTCACACACACACACATATATATATGTATGTATATATATTCTATGGGTATTATCCCTTGGCCGGAAGCCATATGAAAAGAACAAGTTCTAACTGTAAAATATTCATTGTTTATTTTAAAAGATGATGACTCTAAAATAACCTTTTTGTTAAACTATAAATTTTTTAGAAGAAATCTAAGAAATACAATTTAGTATTTATCTATGTATACCATGTAGAGTTAGATGAAATTTATATACAGAAATATGATATTGTTCTGGTCTACTAACTTCACTAAGAATGTTGGTTGTGGAGCCTAATCTTCCAAATCCAGAGATATTATTCAGTCGTGTTTGTAACCCAAGTGTACTGTACACTCATTCCCCCTTCCTTGGGGTTCGAGATGTGTGTTGGCCAACAGTTTTGCGGACCCATGGTATTGGGTTAACCGTAGTATTTTCCCATGGTATTTCCCCTATAAAAGAAAGCATTATAACACGATTGTGTATTGTATTATTTTGTATTGGAAGAGAGATTGTGAGAGCATGAAGAGGAAGTGCAGCGGTTTTGCTGTAGGTTGTATCCCTTAATCTTTCTGGACTGTAATAAAAGGACTGGCAATTTCTTTGTGGACGTAGCCCATCGTTTGGGTGAACCACATTATATCTATGTCTCTTTGTAATGTTTTAATGTGTTTTGCATCTTGTTTAATGATTTAACTGTATATGTGTTATTGCTCTGTAGTCCTGTTTTTTAACAATTGGTATCAGAGTCAAAAGGTCTATTTGGTTGGTAAACTCGCAGGAAAGAAGGGTTCCTGGTTCGAGTGGGAGCAATGGTAGAAGAAGGAAAGTTTAGGGTCGAGAAATTTAACGGCCAAAAATATCAGTTATGGAAGATGCAAATGGAGGACTATCTTTACTAGAAGGATCTGTACATTCCGTTGGGCGGAAAATCAAAACAGTTGGCGGCTATGAAGGATGAAGAATGGGAGGTTCTTGATAGAAAGACACTGGGAACAATACGGCTTTTCCTGGATTCATCAGTGGCCTTCAATATTTCGAAAGAAAAAAAATAGAGGGTGTGATGAGCGCATTGAGTAATCTCTATGAAAAATCCTCGGCTTCTAACAAGGTATTTTTAATGAAGCATTTATTTAATATGAAGATTTCAAAAGGTGTATCTGTTGCTGACCATTTAAATGATTTTAATACACTTACCGGTCAGTTAAGTTCTGTAAAAGTGAACTTTGATGATGAGGTTAGGGCTCTTCTAATCTTGTGCTCATTGCCAGAAAGCTGGAATAGCTTGGTCATGGATGTAAGTAACTATCTCCCTAGTTCAAACACTCTTAAGTTTGATGACGTTGTTGGTGTTATTCTTAGCGAAAAAATGTGAAGAAAAATCGCAGGTGAGACATCAGGTAATGCGTTGACCATGGAGAGTAGAGGGAGACAAAACAAGAGAGGAAAGAGCCCAGGAAATCACAGCAAGTCTAAAAAGGGAAGATCCAAGTCCAGATTCAGAAAAATAGAGTGTTGGAACTGTGGTAAGAAAGGACATCTGAAGAAATACTGTTGAGCACCAAAGAAGAAAGGTGAGAGGCAGCAAGAGACTACTCAAGAAGCGAATCTAGCAGGTGATGTGTTACAAGATGCTTTGATTCTTTCATTAGATAATACTAGCAATTACTAGGTAGTAGATTCAAGGGCTTCATGTCATGCTACAGCCCATAGGAAATTCTTTCATGATTATGTTCAAGGTGATTTTGGGCATGTGTTATTGGGGGATGATGAACCATGTAAAATTGTTGGAAAGGGTAAGGTACGAATTAAGTTAAATAATGGAAATGACTGGATACTAAAGGATGTAAGGCACATTCTTGCTATGAAAATAAATCTAATCTCAACAGGGCAGTTGGGAGATACCAGTTGTTTGTCTACGTTTGGAGAAACGTGGTGGAAGATCACTAAAGGATCACTGGTAATAGAAAAAGGAGATAGGGTAGGTACGTTTGTTATCCACCTAAATGGCACCTCTCCGTCTAAGTGCCGACATTCGCTATGTTGGCACACAAAAGGACATTTATGGATTGAGGGTTGCCCAAAACACTATAGATGGGCTTATTATGAACTACATTTATCATCCATCCAGCTGGTTATTTTTACCTTTTAAATATGTCAAGTCCTATACGAGACTCTTCTTATATGCAACTCGTGTGTTGTACGTGAGTGTCGGTTATTGCATCTCGCATACATATTTGTACGTGGGTTACCCTTAGAGCAACTTGTGTGTCATACGTGAGTTTCCAGTATTGATACCCGCGTACACCTTCCTTTGACATTAAAAATAAAAACTCACGATTACTTGAGATTCGTTAATCCCTTAACCTTAATCACCTTAACTGTCTCAACCTCCTCAACCTTCAAAACTACCTTATTTCGCCAAGTATAAATACAGGCCTTGGGGAGGGTGTTAATCACATACACTTGGAGAGAAAAGTTATGCTGGTGGAGTTCATTCAGAAGTCTTTGGAGCAGTGGAACTCAGAATCCTTTGGTTGCAGAGGAGTCCTTGTCTCTGGCATTGGGTTGTAATCTGAACTCTTTCATTATTGTTAATAAAGAGAATCCTTCTTCCATATGTGTCTTGAATGTCTCTCATATATTGTGGTTTGATAAAAATTTATGATTCAGCACTCTATATATGATTTATCTAACCTGTTTATATATATGTATCATCTTGTATTTGGAGGATTGACTCTTGACAGGTGAAGGAGAAGCATCCCTGAAGGCTTTGGAGGAGAAGCAGAGCGGAAGAGGACAAGCTAGGATCAACCGTCGTGTATCAGGTGAGTCTTTTCTATCCTCCAATTTCCTTTACTGCACTCTAGAGTCGATTTCCTGCAAGTTTCATGAGTATGTTGGTAACCCCAGACCTTCGGTTATAAGGTGTTTATTCCTATACAACAATGTTATATTTATGTCCTCATAATACTGATTATTCTATCTCTGTAGCTTCCACAGAAATAGGTGCGGTGTTGTGGCATCATAGGCTTGGCCACATGAGTGAGAAGGGGATGCAGATTCTCCACTCAAGGAAACTACTTCCAGATCTGAAGCAGGTAAGTTTGGAATTCTATGAGAACTGTATTTATGAAAAATAGAAGAGAGTTAGATTTCTCAGGGTTGGTAAACAAAAGAAGAGTGAAAAGTTAGAGCTTGTCCATACAGATGTATGGGGAGTAGCTCAGGTACAATATCTTAGTGGATCTCATTATTATGTTATTTTATTGATGATGCAACTAGAAAAGCTTGGGTTTATTGCATTAGACATAAATTTGATGTGTTTGATACTTTTAAGAAGTGGAAAGCTTTGGCTGAGAATGAGACAGGAAAAAGGTTGAAATGTCTCAGATCTGATAATGTAGGCGAGTACTGCAACAAGGAGTTTGACAGTTACTGTTCACACAATGAGATTCACAGAGAGAATATAGTCCCTGGAACACCACCAGAAAATGGTGTGTCTAAAAGGATGAATAGAACGATCATGGAGCATGCAAGGTGTATGAGATTGCATGCAGGGTTGCCCTTACAGTTTTGGGTTGATGCTGTAAACACTGTTGTTTATTTAATAAACAGAGGGCCTTCAAGCACTTTGGATGGTGGCATTCCAGAGGAGGCATGGATAGGAAAACAGGTAAAATACTCATTTCTGAGAACTTTTGGTTGTGAAGCACTTGTCCATATTGATAAAGATGATAGAACAAAGCTTGAGGCTTAAATCCAAGAAATGTACCTTTATTGGATACGGGGTTGATGATTTTGGTTATCGTTTGTGGGATCTTAAAAATCACAAAATCAATAGGAGTAGAGATGTAGTATTCAATGAAAAGGTCATGTACAAAGATCAGTTGCAGGGAAAGAAATAAGAAAAGGAAAACACAGAGTACACAGTGCTTGATGAAATCAAAGAAAATGAAGTTCCAAAGGCACCAGAAAATCAAGAGCAACAACATGTACCTGAAACTCCTGCAACTGTAAGAATGTCTACCAGGTTAAGTAGACCCCCTGAACGATTATCTCCTTCAATGTATTATTTATTGATGACTGATTCTGGTGAACTAGAATGTTATGAAGAAGCAATGCATGTAGAAACTAGAAATAAGTGGGAGCAAGGCATGGATGAGGAGATGGACTCATTGGTAAGAAACCAGACTTGGGATCTGGTTAAGTTGCCTGCAGAAAAAAGGGCATTACAGAATAAATGGGTTTACAGGTTGAAGGAAGAATATGGAGGCAAGAAACGGTACAAGGCTATACTTGTTGTAAAGGGGTTTGCACAAAAGAAAGGTATAGACTTTGATGAAATATTTTCTCCTGTTGTTAAAATGACTTCAATTAGAACTATTTTAAGTCTAGTGGTGGTAGAATATTTGCATCTTGAATAGTTAGATGTAAAACAGCCTTTCTCCATGGGGATTTGGAGGAAGAGATTTATATGCAGCAGCCATAAGGGTATGAGGTCAAAGGAAAGGAGAATTTGGTTTGCAGGTTGAAGAAGAGCTTGTATGGTCTGAAGCAAGCTCCAAGGCAATGGTGTTTGAAATTTGATGAGTTTATGATAGAACAAGGCCATGATAGATGTCATTCTGACCACTATGTTTATTTCAAGAGGGCTAGATAACAGAAGATATATTATCGTGTTATTGTATGTGGATGATATGCTTGTTGCAGGCTCTAACATGTAGGATATAAATGTGCTCAAAATAAAACTAGATAATTCATTTGCAATGAAGGATTTGGGTGCAGAAAAGAAAATCCTTGGTATGAGAATAAAAAGAGACAAGAAAAATCACAAATTGACATTGTCTCAAGGTGAGTACATAGAAAAGGTGTTGCAGAGGTTTAGAATGCAGAATGCAAAACCAGTTAGTACACCTTTGGCCAACCACTTCAAACTAAGTAAGGAGATGTGTCCAAAGACATAGGAAGAAATAGATTACATGTCGAGGATTCCCTATTCATCAGCGGTTGGAAGCTTGATGTATTCCATGGTGTGCACAAAACTAGATATTGCACATGCAGTGAGAGTTGTGAGCAGGTATATGAATAATCCAGGTAAAGTGCATTGGAAATAAGTACAGTGGATTCTCAGGTATTTGAGAGGTACCACTTCACATACATTATGTTTTGGAGGTTCATACATTGTTCTACAGGGATATGTTGATGTAGATATGGCTGGTGATAAAGACAATACGAGGAGCACCACAGGGTATGTGTTTATTGTGGGTGGAACAACAATAAGTTGGATTTCAAAACTGCAATAGGTTGTTGCACTTTCAACAACAAAAGCAGAGTATGTTGTTGCTGCATAGGCTAGTAAGGAGATGATTTGGTTGCAGAGGTTCATGGAAGAATTGTGTAAGAAGAAAGAGAATAGTAGGTTGTATAGTGACAGCCAAAGTACCATTCATCTTGCAAAAAACTCAACCTTTCATTCGAGGACTAAACATATACAACTTAAGTGCCACTTCATAAGATCTATTCTAGATGAAGAACTGTTAAAACTGGAAAAGATACAGACTAGCCAGAATCTTGTAGACATGTTGACAAAGGGAGTAACCAGAGAGAAACTGAGTTCCTGCTCATTTTATGTTGGCCTTCAAGCATGAAGGTGAAAATAATAAATTTGCCAAGTCCAAGGTCCAAAGCATAGTCTAGAAATTGCAGTAGCGGTGGAGTTTTTGTGATTAGTCTCCAAGTGGGAGATTGTTGGTTGTGGAGCCTAATCTTCCAGATCCAGAGATATTATTTGGTTGTGTTTGTAACCCAGGTGTACTGTACACTCATTCCCCCTGCCTTGGGGTTCGGGATGTGTGTTGGCTAATAGTTTTGCGGACCCATAGTATTGGGTTAATCGTAGTATTTTCCCATGGTATTTCCCATATAAAAGAAAGCATTGTAACACAACTATGTATTGTGTTATTTTTCATTGGAAGAGAGACTGTGAGAGCGTGAAGAGGAAGTGTAGCAGTTTTGCTGCAGGTTGTATCCCTTCATCTTTCTGGATTGTAATAAAAAGACTTGCATTTTCTTTGTGGATGTAGCACATCGTTTGGGTGAACCACGTTATATATGTGTCTCTATGTAAAGTTTTAATGTGTTTTGCATCTTGTTTAATGATTTAACTATATATGTGTTATTACTCTATGGTCATGTTTTCTAACAAAGAAAACTCTATGTATACATTAGCATTCATGATCTGATATATTTATAGGAAAATAAAATAATATCCTACTTATTACAGAAGAAAAATAATAGTTTGGAAATCATTCATAAAATTCTATAGATATAAACATAAAATGAATTTAAGGTTAATAACCAAAACAACTTAGTGTTGAAATATTGTAACTTCAAAGGAAATTCTAAATGTATTTTACTGATGTAACCCAAGGGAGATGTTATTATTCTTCCGATGGGGTGTAACTATTGTATTTGGTCATCATAGAGTCATGAGGTAAAGCCTCCACTTGTGTCGGGTCTTTAGTACCCTAATAAATAATTTAAAATATTGTTTTTGAGTATTCGTGGGTGAAGTCGGCCGAGTCAGTTTATTGGGGCCAACTTGACTAGTGCAAAAGTCAATTGACAAAAATGTAGAAATATAGGAGTTGTGGTTCTTATTTGAACACACACTCACTCAATTATGTAGCGTAAGAGAGAGAACAGAAGGAGGAGAACAACTATTTTTGGTTTTCTTTTATACATCTTATACATAGAAAGTTTTTTGGGTTTTCTTCCCCATGAGAGTTTCCCACGATTAATCTTTGTGTTCTTTTTGTGGTTGTGCTTGTCTATCTTTCAATGATATTTTTGCTTATGGTTATGATGTTATGATGATAAATGTTATAAGATCTGATATAACCACAAAAACTTAACATGGTATCAAATCCACCCTGAAAGAAGTCATTGTGCAGCTGAAACAATGCTACAACTACAACTATTGAAGATTAGAGTTTCATGCTTGAAAACCCTAAAATACTAAAACTAGTAGTTTTGGTACATTCGATATATCTCGATATTGGAGAAGGATCAGGATCCAAAACTTTTCTAGGCCGAAGATGAATTCCTGATGTACCCTGTGTTTCAGCCATATATTTGTTATATTATGGGACATATGATTCCTCCAAGTTAGGGTTCCAGCCTCTCCCACGATTCAGTCTTAAACAGGTGACCTACGGAGAATTACTATATCTCAGGCTACGAAGGTCCAAATGCAATTTCATAATATTTTCCAGATAGGGAAAGGACTATACTTTATGTGGTAAAACTTTTAGACCCAGAAGGTACAAAAGTGACACGTGGAAGTCCGTACAAGTTCACTATGCTGAACAGACCTGAAATAATTCACCTTGGGAAAACCACATAAGTCCCAATTGGTAAAACCAATTTTTCTCTAACCTGTAGTATTAGAAATACAATAGACGAGGCTACCTCAGTGTGAATTTTTAGACACAAAGTAGTAGTAATTTTGGAGATACCACAGAAAAAATATCAAGAATTTATGTAGAATAAATTGAAGAAAACTAGGGCATCATATATTTTGCAATTCTAATCACAGTTTTGGGAAAATGAGTATACTGCTCAGCTCACCTTGAGTAGGTGCATCTCTCTATCCAATCATATTTGAAAGATACCTCAATTGAAAAATTAGGGTTTCTCTATCAAACCCTAGGTCTACCAGAAGAAACATTCCAGAAAAGCTTTCAAGCAAGCATGAGATTGAAGCAATCTCACTCGTCAAAGAAGAAGTTGTTGATCCATAAGGAGATAACGATGAACAAACAAAGATAAGTATTTGAATTGTCTTTCCTGCATATGTTGTGTATTATGCATGATAGAATGTTTGCATTAATGACAGTATACTCATGGGGGATTCACCTTGTTTAGCAATATCTTATCACGTTCATTCATAAGGGGGGTTTTTAATTGTAAAAAACAAGGTCATTATATTGTAGGTATTGGGGGGTAGGGAATAGGGTATGGGGGTTTATAGGTATAGGGGGGTATAAAAAGGGGCTTCTAGTAAAAATAAGGAATATATTGTAAAAATAGGGGTTTTTTAATTGGAAATAGGTATTGGGAGGGGGGATCAATAAAAGGATTTTTGTAACTAGTTATCAATATATAGTGTAATTAGGGGTATTCTTTAATATCCCATGAACAAAGGCACTATGACATGGTTTCATTAGTGAATACCCTGTGAGTATACTACTAATATGCATATGATGGGTTAGTAGTCCATGGTGCTATACAACTCTCCATTGCTACTTATCTAGAATGAAACATCTTTGCTGACACATTGGGTTAGTGCACAATCTAAATGTCATGGTAGAGATGGAAGGCATTTAGAAATTTTTCATGATATATGGATGAATGTTGTATTGGCTAAACAGTTGCATGATGCATAAGAATTTTCTGTTATGCATATGTTCTATGAAATGGTTCTAACCATGCAATTGGTGCATTTGACTTGTAGGAAAGGTCATGTAAAACTGCCTACAAGAAAAGGAGGATGAGACTTGTTCCAAAGAACAAGTGATGACAATTCAAGATTCACTCCAATAAAACTAAACCTGAATCTACCAGGGTCAGGGAAATGATGACGGAAGAAAGATCTTCAGAGAGCGTTAGATCCACCTCGAGAGATGAAGACCATCTTAGGCATGAGAGATATTCCAAGATGAAGAAAATTATGACGGGACTTCCAAACCAAAGTAAGAAGCCTCAAACACACTCTAGCTATGTGACACAGTTGGGTTACATCATTGATGCAAACCCTTCCATCTATGGAAGAAGCTATGATCAAAGTGTAACAGGTGATCATGGGGAATGATGTCTAGGATATGATTCTGAGACCTGAAGGGAATTCTATAGAGTGTTACATATGGATCTACAAGAACAAGTGTACAAAGCAAGGTTCGTGGTTTGTCATAGAAATAATAGACTATGGCATGACATACTCTATTGAATAGACACACTTCTCCAATAGAAGTATATATCGAGCAAAGAACAACCTGTACAGAATATTCTTTGTACGAGCTCAGAAGGCACCCATAGATAAGCACATCCAGGAGCTTGACAGATCACCTAGAGTGATGAATATCTTAACCTTTACTACAAGGTTGAATATGGAAACCTATAGAAGACAACAAGCTCACAGTTGGGTGCAAGATGAACTTTTCGACAAAGTTCAAGATGAAGGGATCTTGGCATCTAGTAACCTGAGATGAATACATAGTAGCAGAGGATTCTACCTGCCGCTCAAGTACAGAATGTTTCGATACATAGAGTGTTGATGTATTTGTAACTTCGATATGTATTCACCTGTATATCTTATGTCTTGTACCCCAATGTTTATTCCAGGAAGTGTCTGTAATGTATTTGATTCATGCCATGCCCCGATGTTCCTATCGAGAGATTCAATAATGTAAATAAGTCATGTCAAGTCATTGTGGGTAACCCTCCTATTGTTCAAGGGTTAAAGTCCCCGCAGTTGTGGGGCCCTAGGGTTATTAGACTCTCCTAGAGAAGTCGGCCCTAGTGAGTTATTGTCAAGTCAAGAATTAGTATAAATAGAGAGTGAGCCTCTCTATTTAACACACACTCAGTTGTAGTGCATAGCTGAGGAAGAAGAAGTTGATGGGGCTAGAAAGAAAGAGGCTACTGTTGTTAGGAGATCATCTTACTGTTTTGGGGTTTTACTTTTGGTGTTGATTCTATCTATGAGGAAGTTACAGGGTTTTCTCCATTTATGGTTTCCCTGAGGAAAAACATTGTGTTCATTGTCTCTTGTGTTTGATTGTTGTGATTGTTATTCTCTCAGTTAAAGATCCTAATATAATGCTAGCTTGAATGATAAAAATATAACATGGTATCAGAGCTAACCTAAGAAGAAGACACTGTGTAGATGCGAAAACTAGGGCTTCCTACTTTTTGGATCTCTCTCCACATATTTTCAGCAAAATAAGGTTGGGCTGACTCTGCTCTCCAGGGCGCATCTTTCTGTTGAAGCAGAATTTGATTCTAAGCATTTTCAGTTTTTGACCCGACCCTTCTGCTGGAAATTAGGGCTTTCCACATAAGTGGAATTTTTGAGTGAGCCCAGGCCTGGATTGATATCCTCCTCAAAATCAAAGTTTAGAGATCAAGATCAAATTTTTTGGTTGGACATAACTCTGAGAAATTCAAACCCTAATCTTCTCCTGAACCAGCACTGGAGAAATTCGGCTCGAGATCCAGATCCGACATCTTGACTTGGTAAGATCTAAATCTTTTGTATTTCCATTTGAGGTTCTCAGTTAAGATGTCTCATCATACCAAGCTTGATGAAAAGCTTGAGGGAGATGATAACTTCTGGGCCTGGAAGTATAGGATCTCCCTGGTCCTGGAAGAAAATGACTTGGACTCCTATATTAATGAGGAGGTTCCAGTTCCAAAGGGAGATGAGGCTAAGGCCTTACAAGAAGAAATTGTTCATGTCTAAGAGGATTATTGTTGATTCAGTCAAGGATCACCTCATACCATAGGTGTCCTCCCTAAAGACACCTAAAGCTAAGTTTGATGCCCTAACCAAATTATTTGAAGGGAAGAACATAAGCTAGAAGATGACTCTGAGAAACCAACTAAAGAATGTAAAGACCCAGAATGCAGAGACCATCCAGTCTTACTTTACAAGGGTCTCTCAGATCAAGGAACAACTAGAAGCAGTAGATGAAGAAGTGGAGAATGCAGAGATTGTGATGACCACCTTGAATGGTCTTCCTAGGGCATGGGACTCTTTCATTCAATGGATCTGTGCCAGAAAGAAGCTAGTCAAGTTCAGCAGAATATGGGAAGAATGCTCTCAAGAAGAAGCTTGGATAGTAGCTCAAGAAGAAAAGATGGGAAGTGAAGATCAAGCTCTCACAATCCACACCAAGAAAACCAGAAGGGACCATCATCACCCCAAAGTTAATAATTCACACTCTAGAAGAGATCTGTCTACTATTAGATGTTACACATGTGATGAGAAAGGACACATATCCAAATACTTCCCTAACAAAGGGAACTCTCACAAGAAAAAGGGAAACAAGAGAAGACATCATGCTCATGCTGCAAAGGTTGATGAGCCTTCCACAAAGAGAATCAAACAAGAAAGTGATGATTCTTCAAGTGATGAAGAATATGTGCTGATCTCTGCTCTCATGGGAACTATCTCACATGGAAGCAATGATTGGATTATAGACAGTGGTGCTTCCAAACATATGATGGGTTTCAAAGAATCATTTGTGAAACTATCTAAACATGAGTCACCTCACAAGGTGAAACTTGGGGATGACTACTAGTATCCAATAAAAGTTAGTGGTGAATCCTCCTATAAGCTAGACTCTGGAAAGTCTATGAAGATGAAAAATGTATTATTTGTACTAGGACCAAAGAAGAACCTCCTCTCCATATATGCATTGGATGCAAAAGGAATGAGGGTTGCTTTTGTAGATGGCCAAGTTCTTATGTGGCCAAAGGGAAAGACTTTTGATGATGCAATAGTGATTGGGGAACAAGAAGGAGGTCTATACAAATTGAAGGGCCAACCAGAATAAGCTTTGGTTCATGACTCAGTAGAACCAAATGAACTTTGGCATAGAAGGCTTGCACATGTGCATTACAGAGCACTGCCACTTAAAGTTGTTGAAGGTCTTCCAGAAATGCAGAGAAAATATGATGGTGTATGAAAAGGATGTACAAAAGGAAAGAACACAAAGAATACATTTCCAACTAGCAAGAGCAAGGAAAAAGGAATCTTGGAAATCATCCACTCCAATGTATGCAGTCCCTTGTCATCCAGTTCATTAAGCGGGTATGTATACTATTTTTCTTTCATTGATGATTTTTCTAGGAAGACATGGATATGCTTTATGAAGATCAAAGATGAAGTATTCAGTAAGTTCAAGGAATTCAAAGCCTTGATCGAGAACCACACAGAAAAGAAGATCAAGATTTTTTGATCAGATAATGGTGGAGAATTCACATCAAATGAATTCAAAGACTTATGCAAAGATTCAGGGATTAAGAGGGATTTAACCACTCCATATAATCCACAACAGAATGGAGTTATAGAAAGGAAGAATAGAATGATCATGGAAGCTGCAAGGGCCATGCTTCATGATCAAGATCTTCCCATGCATCTATGGGAAGAAGCTACCAAAATAGCGGTGTATGTACAGAACCGTACTCCACACAGATTACTCAAGAATAAGACACCTGAAGAAGTCTTTTTCGGCAAGAAACCAGAATTCAGCCATCTCAGAATATTCAGTTGTCCAGTGTACATACACATTCCTAAAGAAAAGAGGACAAAGTTAGATCCTTCAAGAAGGAAGGGTATATTTGTGGGATACTCTAAAAGCTCGAAGGCTTACAGAATATACTTCCCAGGATTCAAAAAGATTGACATCAACAGGGATGTAACATTTGACGAAGACTCGGCTAACAACAAATCCAGAAAGATACTTGCTAAAGAATCTAAAGAAACAGAAGCACCCAGAATTCATGACACAACCATGAACGAAGAATATCAAGAAGAAGATCGAGAAATAGAAGAACCTCAACAACCTATAGATCCACCTCAGGAGAAGAATCCTCACAAGAGAAAACTTGCTTGGGTACGAGAAGCTATCCAAGGTGCAGAAAGATATGGGGCTCCAGAAGAATCACACAGAGAAAGGAATCAAAGAACTAGGTCATGTTCCAGTTATGTAGCATTATTATGTGATTTCATTGATAAAGAACCTTTCAACTATGAAGAAGCGACAGAAAAGAAAGAATGGAAGGATGCTATGATCGAAGAGTACCAATCGATCATGAAGAATGATGTTTGGGATGTTGTCTCAAGACCTGAGGGGAAGTCTGTGGTGACTTCCAAATGGATCTATAAGATCAAACATGCTGCAGACGGAAGCATAGAAAAATATAAAGCAATATTTGTGGCTCATGGCTTCTCCCAAAAAGAGGGAATAGGTTATGAAGAAACTTTTGCACCTGTAGCCAGATACACTTCCATTAGATCAGTGCTTTCTCTAGTTGTAGTGATGAAATGGAAGATACACCAAATGGATGTCAAGACTGATTTCTTGAATGGTGTAGTGGAAGAGGAAGTGTATGTGGAGAAGCCACTCAGTTTTTAGACACATGACAGGGAGACTCATGTGTGTAAATTGAAGAAAGCCTTGTACAGTTTGAAACAGGCACCAAGGACATGGTATGATAGAATTGAGGGCTTTCTATCCAGTTTGGGATTTACCAAAAGTAAAGCAGATTCCAACCTCTACTACAAGGTTGAAGAAGGAAATCCAGTGATACTCCTACTATATGTAGATGATCTGTTTGTAACAGGTATGGATGGATTGATTTCTGATACGAAGAGAAAGCTTGCTGCCGAGTTCGAAATGAAGGACTTGGGTATGATGCATTATTTTCTAGGCATGGAGGTGTGGCAGAATGCGGATGGAATATTCCTCAGATAAGGAAAGTATGCAGTAGAGATTCTGAAGAGATTTGGGATGATGGACTATAAGACCATGACCACACCTATGGAATCGAACCTGAAGCTATTGAGTGATGCTTCATCTGAGTCGGTTGATGCCACGATGTATCATCAGATTATTGGGTCCTTGATGTACCTGACGAATACGAGACCAGATATTTGCTTTGCTATGAACACCTTGAGCCAGTTACTGACAGATCCGAGACATGTTCACTTGATTGCTGCAAATCATATTCTGAGGTACCTAAAGGGTACAATTGATTATGGGCTCAAGTATAAGGCTGATCAAAAGATTAACTTGGAGGGTTATGTTGATTCAAATTGGGCAAGCAGTTCCATCGATAGGAAGAGCACTTCAGGGTGTTGCTTCAGTATGGGATCAGGTGTGATCTCTTGGTTTAGTAGGAAGCAATCCTGTGTGGCACTGAGTACAGCTGAAGCAGAGTATGTCACAACTTGTTCATCTAGTTGTGAGGTAGTATGGCTAAGGAAGCTACTATCTGATCTATTTGATCTCCAGTTAGATGCTACTTGTATATATTGTGACAACTAGAGTTGCGTGAAGTTGTCGGAGAATACGGTGTTCCATGACAAGTCGAAGCATATCGAGATCAAATATCACTATATCAGGGATATGGTGTAGAGAGGAGCATTGAAGCTCCAGTATGTTGCAATGGACGAACAGATAGCTGATGTGTTGACTATGCCATTGGCTAGGGTGAAGTTTGAATACTTCAGGGAGAAGCTTGGTGTTCTCCAGATCGAGGTTCCTTCCAAGAGGAAGTGATGAGTCCATGATATGCCTTTCTAACATGGTGAGAGGATTGGTTCCTTCCATGGTCAGATGTAAGTGTTGTGCCCTTCTGACATAGTGAGAGGATTGGTTCCTTCCATGGTCAGATGTAAGAGTTGTGAAATGGTGAGAGGATTGGTTCCTTCCATAGTCAAATGTATGTGATGATCCCACATCTAGCATGAAAAAGGGCTAGCTCTGTGAAGACACATATAGTATGAAAAAGGACTAGCTCTATGTAGATCCCACATCTAGTATGAAAAAGGACTAGCTCTGTGTAGATCCCACATCTAGTATTAAAAAGGACTAGCTCTATGATGACACATCCAGTATGAAAAAGGACTGGCTCTGTGTAGATCCCACATATAGTATGAAAAAGGACTAGCTCTGTGATGACACATCCAGTATGAAAAAGGATTGGATCTGTGTAGATCCCACATGTAGTATGAAAAAGGACTAGCTCTGTGATGACACATCCAGTATGAAAAAGGACTGGCTCTATGTAGATCCCACATCTAGTATGAAAAAGGACTAGCTCTATGATGACACATCCAATATGAAAAAGGACTGGCTCTGTGTAGATGCCACATCTAGTATGAAAAAGGAGTAGCTCTGTGATGATACATCCAGTATGAAAAAGGACTGGCTCTGTAGATGTACATCCAGCATGAAAAAGGGTTGGATCTATATAAATTCCTGTGATGAGAAGAATCAAGAGATAGCACCCATAATGATGACCCAGTGATGATCTATATCGAGTGATGATCCAGTTCCAGTGATGATGATCCAACAGTGATGATCCATATTGAGTGATGATCCAGATCAATATGAAGATGAATTGAAGATGAAGATAACTTGAAGATGAAGATGACGAGAACTCATTGATGATACAAAGAAGAAGACCCATGCTGATAAATTGTGTCAATAGAATACCTTCCTAGTTAAGAGGGAGTGTTGATGTTTTTGTAACTTCAGAATGTATTCACCTATATATCTTATGTCTTGTACCCCTATTTTTATTCTGTGAAGTGTCTGTAATGTATTTGAGTCATGTCATGCCCCGATGTTCCTATCGGGAGATTCAATAATGTAAACAAGTCATGTCAAGTCATTGTGTGTAACCCTCCTATTATTCAAGGGTTAAAGTCCCCGCAATTGCAGGGCCCTAGGGTTATTAGACTCTCCTAGAGAATTCGGCCCTAGTGAGTTATTGTCAAGTCAAGAATTAGTATAAATAGAGAGTGAGCCTCTCTATTTAACACGCACTCACTCACACTCAGTTGTAGCACATAGCTGAGGAAGAAGAAGTTGTTGGGGCTAGAAAGAAAGAGGCTACTACTGTCGGGAGATCATCTTACTATTTTGGGGTTTTACTTTTGGTGTTGATTCTATCTATGAGGAAGTTGCGGGGTTTTCTCCATTTATGGTTTCCCTGAGGAAAAACATTGTGTTCATTGTCTCTTGTGTTTGATTGTTGTGCTTGTTATTATCTCAATTAAAGATCCTAATATAATGATAGCTTGAATGATAAAAATCTAACATAGAGTACAGAATGTTTCGATACATAGAGTACAAAATGCAAAGGGGGGATGATGCTCTGATTCAGGGGGAGTGAGTATAGAATATATCTGAGTTCAACATGGTATGACAGGATGGAAAACTTCCAAATGGACCAAGACTTTACCCAGAGTAAAGTGGGTTCCAACCTTCAAGGTTGAATGCGAAAGACTGAGATATGTTGATGACCTGACAGAATGAACTCATGGAAGAAGCAATGATGGAAGAATACCAGAATGATGTTTGGGATATAGTACCCAAAACATAAAGCAAGAATGTGGTATCTTCCAAGTGGATATACAAGATAAAACATGTTGCTGATGGAAGGAAATATTTGTGGCTAAAGGATTCTCTCATAGAGAGGGAATTGATTATGAAGAGACACTTGCTCCAAGAAGCAAGGTACACTTCCATCGGAACCATCATGGCACTTGCTTCCATGATGAAGTGGGATATACCCCATATGGATGTAAAGACAACCCTTCTTAATGGTGTGATTGAGGAAGAGGTTTACATAGAATAGCCACAAGGATTTGAAGTCAAAAACATTGTGACTCATGTTTGTAAGTTGAAAAAGAGTATGTATGGACTGAAGCAAGCTCCTAGAGCTTGGTATGGAAGAATATATAGCTTATTGGCAAGCATGGACTTTACTAAGAGTAAAGTTGATCCTAACCTTTACCTTAAGGTTATGGATGATGAACCTAGCATACTATTGTTAAATGTGGATGATCTATTTCTGACTGGAAATGAGAAATAGATCACATATTGCAAGAAGAATATCGTTGAATAATTTGAGATGAAAGATCTTGGATTGATCCATTATTTCCTCAGGATGGAAGAGCTCAAAAGGAATATTTCCGAACTAGGGAAAGTATGTTGTGGAAATCTTAAAGAATATTTGATATGTTGGATTGAAAAGCCATGGCCACACCCATGGATACCAACATGAAGCTATTGTCTAATGAGAAATCAGAGTTAATGGATATGACTCAGTACAGACATATTATTGAATTGTTGATGTATCTGACGAACACAAGGTCATATATATGCTTTGCTGTGAACACCTTGATTCAGTATCTAGTTAACCCTAAATGTGTTCACCTAATAGCTGCAAAGCATGTGATGAGGTACCTAAAAGGTACGACATACTTGGGACTTTACTATGGTAGAGATCATGACTATAGTTTATATGGATATATGGATTTAGCCTGGGCGGGAAGTGCCGTAGATAGAAAGAGCACCTCAGGTGGATGTTATTGTATGGGATCCGCCATGACCTCATGGTTTAGTCCAGTGTTTCTCTTAGTACAACTGAAGCAGAGTACATTGCAACTTGATCTGCTATTTGGGAAGCCATATGGATTTGAAAAGATGATGTCGGGACTATTTGACATGGATACCATAGTGCTTCTTTGTGACAACCATAGTTGCATAAAGATGAGAAAGAATCCTGTGGAATATGGTACCGAAGGGAGACATGAAATTCTAGTATGTCAGTACCAATGAGCAAGATGCTGATGTGGTGACCAAGCTTCCATGACAAGCTTGGTGTAGTTCATAAATACTTTCCTCGCAAGAAGGAATAGTGATGTTGATACTAAAGACTTTCCTCGTAAGGAGGAATAGTGACAATGATACTAAAGAATTTCCTCACAAGGAGGAACAGTGGTTATATGGACCCTTCTTGAAAAGGAGAAATAGGTCGAAGATATGGGCTCTCTTCAAGAAAGGAAGAACAATTCGAAGATATGGGCTCTCTTCGAGAAAGGAAGAACAAGTCGAAGATATAGACTTTCTTCAAAAAGGAAGAACGAGTCGAAGATATGGACTTTCTTCAGAAAGGAAGAACGAGTTGAAGATATGGACTTTCTTCAGAAAGGAGGAACAAGTCGAAGATATGGACTATCCTTGAAAATGAAGAATAAGTCAATACTATGAACCCTCCTCGGACAAAGGGGCAGTAGGTTGATAATATGGATCCTCCCGAAAAATGGGGAGTGATGATGAGACTGACATCGATTATGTCCCTGATAGTGATGCTCCAGCATGAAAGAGGCCAAGTATTCCTAAATATGCTGACAAGTTACGACATTCACTTGTGGACAATAAATCCTCTCTCGAGGATGGCAGGTATAACATTCTGTTCATGAGAGTGGTCTTTACTAGCTAAGGATGGCCCTGCAGATGCTACTCTGGCATGGAGAGTACCCACATTCACTTGTGGATGATAGTATCCTTTCTCAAGGATGGAAGGTATAACACTCTGTTCATGAGAGTGGTCCTTACTATCTAAGGATGGCCCTGCAGATGCTACTCTCACATGGAGAGTACCCACATTCACTTGTGGACGATAGTATCCTTTCTCAAGGATGGAAGGTATAACACTATGTTCATGAGAGTGATCCTTACTAGCTAAGGATGGCCCTGCAGATTTTACTCTCGTATGGAGAGTACCCACATTCAGTTGTGGATACCATAGAATAACACTCGATCAAGAGTGGTCCTAAGCTATGTGGTATGGATTCTCTACAATGAGTCCTCACGGGTGACAAGACTGACATTTTGCATGCAGTCAAGATCTGCTCTGCAGACGATACTCTTGTATGGAGAGTATTCCTACATTCATATGTAGATTCCATAGAATAACACTCACTTGGGAGTGGTCCTAACATGTGTGGTATGGATGCTCTATGATGAGTCCTCATGGACGATGTAGTATAACACTCACTTGGGAGTGGTCCTAACCTATGTGGTATGGATATTCTACGATGGGTCGATGTTTTGTATGCGGTCAAGATCTTCTCTGCAGACAATACTCTTACATGGTAGAGTATACCTACACATGAGTGTAGATACCATAGTATAACACTCACTTGTGAGTGGTCCTAACTTGTGTGGTATGGATGGGATACAATGAGTCCTCGCGGATGATAGGGTCGACACTAGGTGCGGTTGAGATCTACATTTAGTTGTAGACGATTCAGCTAATTGATTTCATGGATCATGTCGATGGAGGATTGCATCGTCCTTGGACTTATGTCCTAAAGTGATCGAGATTGATCATCCCACAAATAGATCATGTGTACTGCAGGTAGCGTAGAGGTGAAGGATCAAGTAGATTGAAGTACAGTAGTGAAAGATCAATTAGATCGAAGTGCATGTGCAAAGAATCAAGAAGGATCGAAGTGATGCCGCAAAGGATCAAAGTGCTGCTGCAAAAGGATCGAAAGGATCGAAGTGTTGCTACAAGGGATCACAAATATCCAAAGGCTGCTGCTGAAGATCTAAGTGTTGCTGCAAAGGATCAAGAAGATCGAAGTACTTCTACAAAGGATTGAGAAGATCAAAGTGTTGTTGCAAAGGATAGAGAAGATCGAAGTGATGCTGCAAAGGATCAAGAATATTGAAGTTCCGCTGCAAAGGATCGAGAAGATCGAAGTGGTGTTGCAAAGGATCAAAAGATCGAAGTGCTGCTGCAAAGGATCAGAAGATCGAAGTATTACTACAAAGGATCAGAAGATCAAAATGTTTCTACGAAGGATCGAAAGATCGAAGCGTTGCTGCAAAAGGATCAAGTGATCCTGTGATGCAGAAGATAAAGAGTAACTATTCCAAGTTACTGAATGTGGAAAACTTCATGTGACGTATAGATGTATTACCTCGATGTATTGTTGTAACTGTCTCTCTGTTATCCTATAAGTTGTGATGATTTTGTCAGTAGAATAACCTTATTGTAAAGGGGGAGTGTTGAAATATTATAAATTCGAAGGATATTCTAAATGTATTTTACTAATGTAACCCAAGGGAGTTGTTATTATACCTCTGATGGGGTATTACTATTGTATTTGGTCATCATAGAGTCATGAGGTAAATCCTCCACTTCTTTTAGGTCTTTAGTACCCTAATAAATAATATAAAATATTGTTTTTGAGTACTCCTAGGTGAAGTCGGCCCAGACAGTTTATTGGGGCTGATTTGTCTAGTGCAAAAGTAAATTGACAAATATGTATAAATAGACAAGATGTGGTTCTTATTTGAACACACACTCACTTACTTTTTTAGCGCATAGAATAGAGAGAGAGAGAGAGAACAGAAGGAGGAGAACAAATGTTTTTAGTTTTCTTTTATACATTTTATACAAAGGTTTTTTTGGGTTTTCTTCCCCATGAAGGTTTCCCAAGATAAATCTTTGTGTTCTTTTTTTGGTTGTGCTTGTTTGTCTTTCAGTGATATTTTTTCTTATGGTTATGTAGTTATGATGCTAAATGATATAAGATCTGATATAACCATAAAAACTTAACACTTAGAACATGTTAACTATCAAAGCGAACAAACACACAAAGAAGATTGTTCCTCCCAATCGTCTTCTGGAAGCATCCAATATTACTTTCTTTAGGACCCACGATCCTGTTCACTGAACCACCAAGATAAAGATGCTATGTAGAATCCCACACAGTACTCTATGTAACTTAGCAGTCACACTTGCAGACATAAACTCCTAGCAATTCACTCTAGCTTTCCCCTCATTGAATTTCCACTTGTGTGCCTAACTTTTCAGTTTTCAGTAAACCCCAAGGGTCTAATCACTTAGAAAGTAGTGAGCCTATTGCTCATTCAACGGTATAGATAATATTTCCTAGATCTTTGGGTCATTTTTGCAATTAAATGATCTACCTGCTCAGTTCCTCTCTCGAGGGAACATGACCACAATTATAGGGATGTTTCCTCCTACAACAGCTAGAAAGTGAATGTTGTTGTTGACACTTGTCATTATGGCCTTCTATAGCATATCATTCCTCCTAGTGGGCTAGTGAACACTCTTCAACAGTCTTATTTGGATAGGTATCTCTTCTTTTAATTATTTAAATAAATAAAATATTCAATTACAGTCATCTTTGACCATCCTTGGTCAACAGCATAAAACTTTACAATAACTTTTAAAGTAATGTTTTCTCAAAAATAAAAAGTTTTTCAATTCTAGGTGGGTTACAAACACCCCCTATTAAGTTCAACATCGTCCTCAATGTTTCTTAAGTATCGTCTGAGTCTTCCTGGAAAAAAATTGGATATGCCTCCCGTATATGACTCTCCAATTCTCAAGTTGCTTCATCTATAATAAGGTACTTATATTGCACCTTTACTTATCCAATGGTGCGATTCCAAAGAAAAATGTCTCTCTTGTCGAGGATACAATCTGAGTCCACCTGAAAATCTCCTTTTGGTTCTACCTGAATAACATTCCAATCAATTACATGAGAAGAATCATGCACATACTTTTTTCAATAAAGAAATATGAAATATGTTATGTATTTTGAGATTAGGTGTCAAATCTAACTGATAAGCCACTGGTCCAACTCTTGAAAATATCTCAAACAGTCCACAATACCTGGGTGCTAATTTAGCACAACTCCCCAACTTAAAGGAGCTTTTATGGGTTTTACCTTGACAAACACATGCTCACCTACTTGAAATTATTTTTGAATTATTTTAAAGTATGCATGACACTTTTAGCTATTATGTGCAATTTTTTAATTGCTTTGTACATGTTTCACTGTTAGTTCCATTTATTTTAACAAGTCGGGCCCTAACATCAATCTGTCAACCGGATTACTCCATGAAATGGGAGTATTACATTTCCTGCCATACAGTATTTCAAAATGACTAATTTTAGCTAAGGCTTGATAGTGATTGTTATATGAAAAATTGACTAAGTGCATATATTCTTCTCATTTCTTTGGATGATCTCTAACATACATCCTTAACATATCTTCTAAGACTTGGTTTAGTCTTTTTGTTTGTCCATCTTTTTGCGGATAATAAGTAGTGCTGAAATTTAATTTACTATATAATCCTTTAAACAATGACTTCCAAAAATTACCAGTAAATTAGGATCCCTATCAGAAATTACCAGTAAACTTAGGATCCCTATCAGAAATTATTACCTTAGGAATTCCATGCAAACGAAAGATTTCTTTCATAAAAATATCAGCAATATTAGCATCCTTATAAGTAGTTTTGACAGGTATAAAATGAGTTGCCTTGCTAAGTTTGTCTACCACTACCATTACAGAATCATTTTGCTTTTGATTTTTAGGTAGTCCTGTTATGAAATCAAGGTTGATAATTTCTCATTTTCAATCGGGGATTGGAAACGGTTTGCAAAATACGTATTGGGTGTCGATGCTCATCATTAACTTGCTAGCGTTCTATACACCTGCCGATATATTCAACTACTTTATTTTTCATGTTAGGCCAGAAATAATCTTTTCTTAGCATTGTTATCATCTTTTGATAACTCGGATGTCCTGAGTAAGGACTCGTATATACTTCATTTAAAATCAACAATTTAATTTCTGGTATATTGGGTACATATAATTTGTTTTTACACAACATTAGGCCTTTTTCATTTAAACAGAAATCTGTTTTATGTTTTCAGATTCATTTTCTGCAACCTTTTCTCTTAGATTTTGATATTCTTTATCCATTTTTACTATGTTTTCCAACTTATCATCCAATTTTGTTTTGTAGTTACTAATGGCAGTTATAAAATTCAGTCTTGCATTTTTGCTTAAGGCATCAGCCACTTTATTTTCCTTTCCTTTTATATGTTTGATCTCAAAATCATATTCGTTGAGGAAATCTAACCGTCTTACTTTCCTTGTGTTCAGATTTTGTTTATCAAACAAGTATTTCAAACTTATGTTATCAAACATTAATAAAAATCTTCTACCGATTAGATGATGGCGTCACATTTTCAAAGCATGTATTATGGAAGCCAACTCTAAATCCTAAGTAGCATAATTATTTTGATGTGTTTTTAATTTTCATGACTCATATGCTATCACATGACCTTCTTGCATTAATACTCCTCCTAGGCCCTCATTGCATGCATCGGTGTATACAACAAATTCCTTGTTTGGATATGTTATTTTTAAGATAGGTGCAGTGGTTAATAATTCTTTTAACTTATTAAATATTTATTCACATTTTAAATCCCATACAAATCTTTTTCATTTTTTCTGTAAGGAGGTAATAGGATTCACAATCCTTGAGAATCCTTCTATAAATTTTCGATAATAACCTGTAATCCCCATGAACGATCGTACATCTGATACGTATTTAGGAACAAACAATTCCATTATTGCTCTTATCTTACGAGGATCTACTGATATCCCTTCCTTGGATATCACATGGCCTAGATACTGTATTTTATTCTTAAATAATTCTCATTTACTGAATTTAGCGTATAGTTTGTGTTCTCTCAGAACTTGTAATATTATCTGTAAATGTTCATCATGTTCTTCTTTTGTTTTTGAATAAATCAGTGCGTCATCTATGAAGACAACTACAAATTTATCCAAATACTTACTTAAGACACTGTTCATTAAACACATAAAAGATGTTGGAGCATTCATTAGCCCAAATGGCATAACTACAAACTCATAATGCATGTATCGGGTTCTAAATGCAGTTTTATAATTATCTTCATCTTTAATGCTGACTTGACGATATCTAGATCTCAAGTCTATTTTTGAGAATATCGTTGCTCTGCATATCTGATCGAATAGATAATTTATGCGAGGCAATGGATATTTTTTTTTAATTGACGATAATCTATACATAAATGTAATGTACCGTCTTTCTTTTTAACAAATAAGATAGGTGCTCCCCAAGGGGATACACTTGGTCTTATGTAATTCTTATCTATTAACTCTTGTAGTTGTAATTTTAATTCATTATGTTCATCTGATAAGGAGCCTTTAAATTAGGTACAACTCCTAGTACTAATTCAATAGTAAAATTCAATTCTCTTTTTGCAGGTAATCCTGGAATCTCTTCCGGGAATACATATGAAAATTATTTTAAGATTGGTATATCATCAAATTTTAACTTATCTTCTTTATTCATATGTTTTCCATTCATTACATGCACAACAAAAACTTTGCAACCTTTCTGTACATAATTTTTCATTTGCAAAACTAAAATTTGTCTAAAGAAACTTTTCTAGGTATTCCTTTGACTGTAACTATTTCTCCTTTATCATCTAAGAATGTAAATGTTTTCTCAAAACAATTTAAAACTACTTTGTGTTTTTCTAGCCAGTCCATACATATTAGAACATCATATGACCCTAATGGTAATATATTTAGTTTCACTTGAGTTTTGAATTGACTCATAAACATTTCACAGTTTTCAACATAGCTAACTACATTTCTCTTGGTTCCTATAGTTAACTGAACCAGCCAAGATTTTTCAAACTTTTTCAAATGCAAGTTACAACTTTCTGCAATTCTAGGTGACATATAGCTTAAACTAGCACCTGGGTCTATCAAAATAGAGATATGTTTGTTATTAGTCATACATTCTATTTCAACCATGGATTTTTGGTGATCATCCTATTGATTCTCCAAAGTTGCATTAATTATGGGCCTTTCATTTTCTACGCCACCAACAGTTGCTTCTTCCTGAATTGTATGCACATTGCTGAAATTCCTCTTTCTTTTAGGGAAGTCCTTTGCATAATGAGGTCCCTAACATTCCCAACATTTTACAGGTTCTCTTGGTTCATTAATTTTACCATGATTATTAGGCAGATCTATGTTATTTTTTGCTGTAAAATTCTGTTGTGTATTACTTTTAAATATGCTCCTTGATAGTTATTCTTAGAATAATTTCGAGAGTTCTTTCCAAAAAATTTGTTGGGCTTAAAACCCTTCCTTCTTTGTTCAAAATTATTTGTTTGTTTACTCTTCTAGTTAGGTATGCCTTCTTTTTTATTTTTGGTTTGTTCATAACAGAAATTATCTTTCACCATTGCCTCCTCAAGGGTTTTTGGATTATAATATTCAATTCTATCATTGAAGCTAAGAGGTAAACAACTAAGAAAACTCTGTATCTTAGGCTTTTCATCGATTATATAAGGTACATATGGTAATAAACTTAAAAATTTACTACTTAGTTCCTTCATAGACATTGAACCTAGCTTAAGATCATAAAACTCCTTATCTCTTTCTTCATAATACTGTTCAGATAAAAAAATTCTTTTAAAGTATTTCTTGAAAGTCCTCCAGGTTACATACTTTTCTTTAATTTTTTTAACTCTCTTTATATCATGCCACCATATGTCAGCATTTCTGATTAAATTATAGATATCCATCCGAGCTTTCAGCCTATCTGAGTATTTATAAATTTGAAAGTATTTTTTCATACTTGACAACCATGCCTGGGCTTCTTCACCCTTTTCCACCTCACCATTAAACACAGGGGATTTTATCTTTTTAAATTCTCCTGAAATTTCTTCATCAGGTTTATATTTTCTCTTTTTAGGACTATTGTCATTATCACTACTTTCACTGAAATATTTATACTTTTCTTTGTGCGACCTTACTTTAATTCCTGAAGATGAATTACTTTCATTATTGGAAAATTTCAAATTCTTACCTTCACGTTTGTAAGATAGTGTTCCAAATTTAGTTTCATGTTCTTTTATTTTATCCTTACCTTCGTTATGTGATTTATCTAGCAATATTTTATTCAGTTCTTCCTGTGCTTAGGATTCTTTCATTATCTTCCTTTACAATATGTAATTCATCTTTTAAGTCTTTTACAGTTTGAAGCAATTTAGATGGTTGATTATTTAGTTCCACATATATATTATCTGGATTATTATGGTGTCATCCATCTTCAGCAGATGCTTCTACTCCCTCCATTTCCTACAAAATAAAATGTTTATATTTATGTATAGAAACAATTTTAAAACATAGTCGGCATTTTCCTTTTCCTGTTTTGTATGTGAGTTGAACCAACTTCAGGCCTAGTGTTTGGAAACTCACTCGTATACCACATGTAACAACTCCAAATTTTGTAAAAATTAAAAAACATAATATTTACATCATTAAAGGATATAATTTTGTTTTTACACAGTATAAATCCTATAGTCCATTTTCGACTTGGGACTTAACTTGAAACTTAAAAATTCGAAAATGACAACTTTAAAATGCAATGGCTCCAAACATGAAACATACAACACTTATAATTATTTACATGTTTACTGTTTTCGACGTCTAAGTGTCATGTTTTGCTTGTCGAAAATTACGATTGGGTGCTTGTGTTGTTAATCATAAAATGGATTCGTCATTTCCTTTTGTTTTAAGTCCTTTTTCCTGCAACCCTAATTTGATGCAAGGGTTACGTGGCTAAGGTATTACTTAGCTTATTTATAATATAATGTGTTTAAAACTTATGTTCTTGCAGGTTTCTTCCAAAGTTCGTAAGGAGGTTTAACTGCTTTCTACTGACCGTTCCCTAAGCAAAATAAAATAATATTAAGGGAAAACAAGCACTAAGATGACATGGAAGGAAACATTAATAATATCACTCCAACTATAGAAAGTGGATGGAAAGAAAAGAATTTATCTACATGTAAATAAACGTACAAGTGCCCATGTGATATGGTGCCATCCAGCTGTAAGAGGAAAAAAAGGTTTAAACCCTACGAAAAGCCAAGGGTTATTTGGTATTTCTAAAATGCTCATTGAGAGAGGAGCCCAAGGATCTCATCCCTTTTCTCCATGGTCTCCATGCTTCTTATTTAGTGTTCGACTCCAGCATTAAGATTTATGTGGTGTTTTCAGCCATGGTAGTGGTTACAAAACCGTCATAAGTGCATTTTTCATCCTGCTATGGATTCCCTTTCCAAGATGTTACTAGTTCCAAAAATGAGTTCCCATATTGAGGTAAGTTGTATTTCATTTTTGTTGTTTATCTTTTAGCATAGCATTATATAAAAAGATATCTTGTTTTAACCCTTAGTTTGTTTGTCTAGCAGAGAGTTCAGCAAATGTTGCGTGGGTTGGATGAGCTGGGTTCGAAAGAGGCCCTTGAGGGTCCTGGTAAGACCTTGAGCCATGAACCTTATCATTCTTGATAGTGTTGATAAAGGCTGGGAAAACAAATCTCTAGTTTGGGGATTGTCTTCTCTGGATACTACCAGGCTTGTGCAGCCCTTTCTCACCTTTGGTCGATGGTATACATCTAATCGACAGAGTTATGGTGGTGTTTTTAGTTTTCCCTTGGGTTATGATGTTGTTTTATTCTCCTTTTAGTATATTTACTATTTAAAATGTAAGTCGCATTAGACAGTGGAGTCTATGGGAAAATATGAAACCCTTGCTGCAATTTTTGTTGGGGTTTCTAAACCTTTGTTTTGTTCTCACTCTCCTTACTGTAACTGGTAATCGTTTATTGATAGACGTCAGAGATATAATGAGTTATTTATTTTAAAATCCCTAGGGAAAGATAGGGTTTAAACTTTTAACGTTCTCCTTTTGGTTACAGACCGTGAGGTCTGAGTTGTAAATACAGTTGCAAGATAAATTAAGGGACAAAAAACTCTCTCGGCAGAGTATTAAGGAAATATTAAAATTACTTTGTTTATTTGTCATTTTGTGATAAAATTTATGTTCTACAAATTGTTTATCATCATTTGATATTTTTGTGTATTTTCATTACTTCGAAATTTATATAAACTATTTGAGTTTTATAAGCAGCTTTAAACCTTTCATCGTTCTAGTTTTTAGAGAGGTTGTGGTGCCCTCATTTTAAAACTATAACCTAGGGTATTCTCATTTTAAGTTTTGTTTGAAATAAAGTACTATCATTCTTGGTTATTCGTTGCTACCTCGGTTCTACCCTTTGTAAAAAATAATGTTTAGATTGTTTATACATTTGATATGGCTCTTATTCTATGCATTTACTAAAATCATTTTTAACTTTAGTAATTCTCTAAAGTTGGTGGATTTATAAGGAAAAATTGGTCGGATTGTTGTGTAGAAATTGGAGTTTTCGTTGTAATATATTTTGTCAATATTGTATGGCCATAAGGCCCTTCATTTCCATCTTATTTCTTCTTAGATATTCTCTTTAAACAATGAGTTGTCTAAAATATTTCCTATCAGTTTTTTTCGAAAGACTACGACCCATCTCTGTTGGGTTTGGATACTGCTAAAGTAGCTTTTAATTATTATACTTTCTTTGTTAAAAAGGAATAGCATTTTACAGGATTTGATTCTTAAACTTGTACTTTTTAAAGGAGATATCCGTTATTTTACAATTATATGGATTTTGGTTTACAATCGTGAACAAGTTATAAACTACTAACATAAACAATATGTGGTCCTTTTGATTGTTTGAGTTTATTACTTGTGTAAGTATGTACAAATACTAAGCCTTTCGGCTATAACTGTTCTATACAGGGTAAGTATTCACATGTATATATATATATATATATATATATATATATATATATATATATATTCTATGGGTATTATCCCTTGGTTGGAAGCCATATGAAAAGAACAAGTTCTAACTGTAAATATTCATTGTTTATTTTAAACGATGATGACTCTTAAATAACCTTTTTGTTAAACTATAAAGTTTTTAAAAGAAATATAAGAAATACAATTTATTATTTATCTATGTATACCATGTAGAGTTAGATGAAATTTATATACAGAAATATGATATAGTTCTGGATATCATAGTCTACTAACTTCACTAAGAAAACTCTGTGTATACATTAGCATTCATGATCTGATATATTTATAGGAAAATAGAATAATATCCTACTTATTACAAAAGATAGATAATAGTTTGGAAATCATTCATAAAATTCTATAGATATAAACATGAAATTTAAGGTTAATAACCGAAAAAACTTGGAACCCGTTAACTGTCAAAGGGGATAAACACCCAAAGAAGATTGGTCCTCCCAACCGTCTCCTAAAAGAAACCAATATTACTTGCTTTATGACCCCCGAGCCTGTTCACTAAACCACCAGGACGAGATGTTGTGTAGAATCCCACACAGTACTCTCTGTAACATAGTAGTCACACTTCCAAACATAAACTCTTAGCAATTCACTCTAGCTTTCCCCTCATCAAATTTCTACTTGTGTGCCTAACTTTACAGTTTTCAGCAAACCACAAGGCTCTAATCACTTAGAATGTTGTGAGCCTCCTTCTCATTCGATGGTATATATAAGATTTCCTAGGTATTTGGGTCATTTTTTCAATTAAATGAGCCACCTGCTCAATTCCTCTTCCGAGGGAACATGACCACAAGTATAGGGATTTTGCCTCTTGCAACAACTAGAAAGTGAATGTTATTGTTGCCAGTTGTCATTATGGCCTTCTACATCAGATCATTCCTCCTAGTGGGTCAGTGCACACTCTTCAAAAGTCTTCTTTTGATAGGTGCCTCTTCTTTTAATTATTTAAATAAATAAAATATTCAATTATAGCCATCTTTGACCATCCTTGGTCAACAACATAAAACTTTACAATAACTTTTAAATGAATGTTTTCTCAAAAATAAAATGTGTTTCAGTTCTAGGTGGGTTACATGAAGGCTTAAGGTAATGGAAATTTTCCCAACTTGGAGAGAAATATACCACAAGGAATTTAGGAAAAATAGATCTAGATAGATCTAGTCCAAAGGAGATATACCCAAGTTAGATCCACTTAGTGTTTATGCAAATAGGGACAAAGTGGACCCAAGAGAGTAGATCATGATGTAAAAACTAGATATATATGCTTGGAGAGTATATCTATGGATTTGAAGCAGGTTTAAGCATACCCAACTGAGAGATCTGAAGGATTGACCAAAAGCCTAAGGAAGGCGTCTGACCTAGAGAAGACTGGTGCTAGATCCAAGCGTAAATGGAATCAGATTAAGTTGAGCTTTAGATCTATGTTTTAAATATGTATTACTAAGTAGGTTTTGATGGCCTTCATCAAATAAGCACCCGATCTATCAGATCAAGAAAACTAGGGTTTTAACAATGAGTGTTTTGTGTGACAATTGGATAAAAATATGGAAAATAATACTAACCTTTTGGATCATACCTGAAAATACTTGCAGTCAACTTGTAAATCAATGATCCTTCCACTTAGTTACAATTTGAGCGAGATCCAACAGCATTTGAGTGAAAACATTTTGTCCAAATGAGGTAAAGTGCCATATCCACCTGCAAATTCAAACTACTGAAGTGAGATTTGATCCACGGATGAAAAAAAGCATTTCAAGACATCTAAAGAGAAAGATTCAATGCACAAAGTAGCAATTCATCACTCCCTGAAAAATGAAACAATCCACATGAAGAGATGATGCAAGTTTCCTCCATAATCTATCCTCAAGTAAATCGCTATCCCTACAAGAAATATTCGGCCTCCACAAAAAATATATGGTTTGCATGCAATATTCACTGAAATGTCTAAGCCATGTTGATGTATTTGTAACTTCGGAATGTATTCACTTGTATATTTCTTATTGTATTTCATTGTACCCCAACGGATATTTTTGTTCCTCCGATCGTGAGAGTCATTAATATAATTAAGTCACGTAAAGTCATTGAGGTTAACCCTCTATTGTAAGTTGGGGAATTAGACCCGACAGTTGAGTTATATTAGGGTTATTAGACTCTCCTAGAGAAGTCGGCCTTGTAGGGTAATTGTCAAGTGGAAATTAAGTATAAATAGAGAGTGAGACTCTCTATTTGACATACACACTCACTCAACAATAGCGCATGAGTGAGAGAGGAGTAGCTCGTACAAGTGAGAGAGAGAACAGCTGTCAGAGATCATATTTGTACTTTTGGTTTTACTTTTGCTATTGGTGCTCATTCTATCTCTAAGAAAGTTGTGGCGTTTTCTCCTTTATGGTTTCCCCAAGGAAAAATCTTTGTGTCTCTTGTTTCTTGTGATTATCGTTGTGCATGTTATTCTCTCAGATAAGATCCTAGATCATATTGATTAAACGATAAAAATATAACATGGTATCAGAGCTAACTTGAGAAAAAGACAATGTGCTGCTACAGAAGCTAGGGATTCTTAATTTTTGGGTTTATCTCCACAGATCATCAGCAAAAGGAGGCTTAGCTAACTCTCCTTTGAAGGTGCATCTTCATGTCGAAGCAGAATTTTATTTCAGGCATTTTCAGTTTTTGACCTTTCACTACTGTGGGAAATTAGGTATTTTTATAGAATTGGAATTTTTGAGTGAGCCCAACATAGGATTTCTCTCCTCCTCGAAATCGAAATTTAGAGACCAAGATCGAAATTATTGGTTGGTTAAAACTATGGGAAAGTCAAACCCTAATTTGACCCCAAACCAGAAAACCCAAACTGCAAAAGATCAGCTCCAGATCCAATTCAGACATCTCAAATTGGTAAGATCTAAATATTTTGTATTTCCATTTGAGGTTCTCATTAAATATGTCTCATCACACCAAGCTTGATGAAAATCTTGAAGGAGCTTATAACTTCCCAGCATGGAACTATAGGATTTCACTTGTTGTTGAAGAAAATGAATTGGACACCTACATAAGAGGAGAGGTTCTGATTCCAGAGGGAGATGAGGCTAACGTATTACACAAGAAGAACTTGGTAAATGCCAAAAGGATTATTTCTGATTCTATCAAGGATCACCTTATACCACATGAGTCTTCCTTAAAGAAACCTAAAGAGATGTTTGATTCCTTGACCAAGCTATTTGAAGGGAAGAATATAAATCGAAAGATGACTTTATGAAATCAGTTGAAGAATGTATAGATCCAGAATGCAGAGACCATACATTCATACTTTACAAGGGTCTCTCAAATCAAAGAAAAACTTGAAGTTGTGGAAGAAGAAGTAGAGAATGGAGAAATTGTGATGACCACCTTGAATGGTCTCCCTAGGTCATGGGTCTCCTCCATTCAAAGGATTTGTCTTAAAAGAAAGTTAAACACTTTATGTAGGCTGTGGCAGGAATGCTCACAAGAAGAATCTCGAATAGTAGCTTGAGAAGAAAATATGGGAAATGAAGATCAAGCTCTCATAGCACACACCAAGAAAACCAAAAGGGAGCACTATCATCTCAAGAAAGGTAAGCATCCACACCAAAATCAGAAAGATAACCTTAGAAGATCTAGCAGAGATATATCTAATGCCAGATGTTATACACGTGATGAGAAATGACACTTTGCCAGAGATTGTCCCGGAAATAGAGGTGGCTCCCACAAGAAGAAGAACAACAAAAGAATACATCATGCTCACACTGCAGAGGATGATGAACCTCCCAGGAAGAGATTCAAAGAAGAAAGTGAAGATTCTTCAAGCGATGAAGAGTATGTTTTGATTTATGCCCTCACGTGAACTGGTACAAATGGAAGCAATGATTGGCTCATAGATAGTGGGGCTTCCAAGCATATGACAGGATTTAAAGAATCCTTTGTGAATCTATCTCAACATGAGTCACCCCACAAAGTGAAACTTGGGGATGACTACCAATACCCTATAAAAGAAAGTGGTGAAGATTCCTATAAGTTGGACTCTGCAAAGTCTATGAAGATGAAAGATGCCTTGTTTGTACCAAGGCTAAAGAAGAATCTTCTCTCCATATCTGCATTAGATGCAAAAGGTATGAGGGTTTCATTTGTAGATGGCCAAGTCCTTATGTGGCCAAAGGGAAAGACTATAGATGATGTAGTAGTGATTGGAGAGAAAGAGGGAGGTTTATACAAATTAAAGGGCCAACCAGAACAAGCTTTGGTCCATGACTTAGTAGAGCCAAGTGAAATTTGGCATAGAAAGCTTGCACATGTGCACTATAGGGCACTACCACTTGCAAGCAAAAATTTTTAAGGTCTTCCAGAAATACAAGAAAAGCATGAAGGCGTTCGAAAAGGATGTGCAAAGGGAAAGAACACAGAGAAGCCATTTCCAAGTAGCGAGAGGAAGGAAAAAGGAATCTTGGAAATGTATATTATTTTTCTTTCATTGATGATTTTTCTAGGAAGACATGGATATATTTCTTGAAAATCAAGGATGAAGTATTCAGTAAGTTCAAGGAATTCAAATCCTTGATCGAGAACCACACAGAGAAGAAAATCAAGACCTTTCGATCAGACAATGGCGGAGAATTCACATCAGATGAATTTAAGGAATTATACAGAGAGTCGGGGATTAAGAGGGATTTGATCACTCCATATAATCCACAACAGAATGGAGTTGCAGAAAGGAATAATAGAATGATTATTGAAGCAACAAAGGAAATGCTTCATGATTAGGATCTTCCTATGCATCTATGGGAAGAAGCTGCTAGGACAGTTGTGTATGTACAAAATTGTACTCTGCATAGAGTACTTGAGAACAAGACACCAAAACAAGTCTTCTCTGGAAAGAAACTAGAAGTCAGCCATCTCATAATATTTGGCTGCCCGATGTACATACACATTCTGAAATAAAAGAGGACGAAGTTAGATCCTTCAAGAAATAAGGGTATATTTGTGGGATATAGTGAAAGCTCAAAGGCTTACAGAATATATTTTCTAGGATTCAAGAAGATCGACATCAGCAGGGACATGAAATTTGACGAATACTTAGCTTACAACAAATCCAAAAAGAGACATGTTGAAGACCTTGATGAAACAGAAGTACCCAAAATCCAAGATACAACAATGAATGAAGCCACTCCATAAGAAGATCGAGAAATGGAAGAACTTCAGGAACCTGTAGATCCACTCCATGAGAAAAAATTCTTACAAGAGGGAACTAGCATGGGTACAAGAGGGTATCCTAGGTGAAGAAAGATATGGCGCTCCAGAAGGAATACACAGAGAAAGGAAGAGACCTAAGCCATACTCTAGTTATGTAGCCTTGCTGCGTGACATCATTGATAAAGAACCTTCCAACTATGAAGAAGCGGCAGAAAAGAAAGAATGGAAGGATGCTATGATCGAGGAGTACCATTCGATCATGAAGAATGATTTCTGGAATGTGGTCTCGAGACCAGAACAGAAGTATGTTGTGACTTCCAAGTGGATCTACAAGATCAAGCATGTTGTTGATGGAAGCATAGAAAAATCTAAAGTGATATTTGTGGCACGTGGCTTCTCCCAGAAGGAAGGGATATATTATGAATAAACTTTTTCACCTGTATCCATATACACTTCCATCATATCAGTACTTGCTCTGGTTGCACTGATGAAATGGAAGATACACCAGATGGGTGTCAAGACCGCGTTCTTGAATGGTGTAGTGGAAGAGGAAGTGTACGTGGAGCAGCCACTCGGATTTGAGACACATGATAGGGGGACTCATGTGTGCAAATTGAAGAAGGCCTTATACAGCTTGAAACAGGCACCCAATATGTGGTATGGCAGGATTGACAGCTTCCTGACTAGTTTGGACTCTACCAAGAGTAAACCAGATTCCAACCTTTACTACAAGGTTGAGGAAGGCAACCTAGTGATACTCCTACTGTATGTAGATGACCTGTTTGTGACAGGCGAGGATAGGTTGATTTATGACACAAAGAGGAAGCATGCTGTCGAGTTCAAGATGAAGGACTTGGGGACGATGCACTAATTTCTAGGCATGGAGGTGTGGCAGAGTGCAGATGGAATCTCCCTTAGATAAGGGAATTATGTAGTGGAGGTCCTGAATAGGTTCATGATGATGGACTGCAAGGCCATGGCCATGCCTATGACATCGAACCTAGAGCTATTAAGTGATGCTTCATCAGATTCATTTGATGCCACAATGTATCCTCAGATGATTGGATCCTTGTGTACCTGACGAATACGACACCAGACATTTTATTTGTTGTGAACACATTGAGCCAGTTCTTGATGGATCTGAGAAATGTTCACCTGATTGTTGCAAAGCATACTCTGAGGTACTTGAAGGGTATAGTTGATTATGGGCTCAAGTATGAGTTGAATCAAAAGATTAACCTGGAAGGCTATGTGGATTCAGATTGGGCAGGCAGCTCCATTGATAGGAAGAGCACTTGGGGGTGCTTCTTCAGTATGGGATCAGATGTGATCTCTTGGTTTAGCAAGAAGCATTCCTGCGTGGCACTAAGTACATTCAAAGCAAAGTATGTTGCAGCTTGTTCGACTAGTTGTGAGGTAATGTGCCTGAGGAAGCTACTGTCTAATTTGTTTGATCTCTAGTTGGATGCTACTTGTATATATTCTGAAAACCATAGTTGTGTGAATTTTTCAGAGAACCCAGTGTTCCATGACAATTCAAAGAATATCAAGATCAAATATCACTATATCAGGGATATGGTGCAGAGAGGAGTAGTGAAGCTCCAGTATGTTGCGACAGATGAGAAGATAGTTGATGTATTGACCAAGTCGTTAACCAGAGTGAAGTTTGAGTACTTCAAAGAAAATATTGGTGTTCTTCAGATTGAGTTTCCCTCCAAGGGGAAGTGATGAGTCCGAAATATGCAGATACACATGATCCTTTCTGACATGGTGGCAGGATAGGCCTCCAATGTGCGTTGATGTAAGAGCTCTGCAGATCATCTTTGTACTTTTGGTTTTACTTTTTCTATTGGTGCTCATTCTATCTCAAAAGAAGTTGCGGGGTTTTCTCCTTTATGGTTTTCTCCTTTATGGTTTCCCCAAGGAAAAATAGTTGTGTCTCTTGTCTCTTGTGATTATTGTTGTGCATGTTATTCTCTTCAATAATATCCTAGATCATATTGATTAAACGATAAAAATCTAACAAGCAAGAGGCATAACACTCATGTACAAGAACATTCACAAAGCTTCCAAGGTATTTTCCAAAAAAAATCTTGTATTCTAATATTTCAAATCCAAAAGTCCTTTTACAAATGAGAGAGCATCTCAATAAATAGATCTCTTTAGTACACAAAACCTAGATCCAAAAATATCAAGGGACAATATCATAAGATATAATCACTCTAATCAAGGGATAAACCTAGTCAGTTATACATCACATGGATCAACTCAGAAATAGAGGGGGTGCACTAGCTAAATTGTCCAAGGGGGACTCTGCACCACATATAAAATGACTAATCCACATGGTAAAATCACATGGTGGGGATAGGAGGTGTATAATGATATTCACTAGCATGTCCCCATCGCACAACATCAAGTGATGTGTCAAGATAATATCATAACATGACCAAATGGCCAAACCATGGCCCCTCAAAATACATCCAAAATGATGAATGCTAAGACATGTGGACCCCACAAAGGATGATGATGATGTCGAAAGGTGTAAAATATATCAATGCAATGCCTTGAATAAGTTTCATTCCATTTTCTTACCTCATTTACCCAAATCGAATTCTTCATTAGCCATTTTCATCATCAAAATATTGCGTCCGGAAAATAAAACTACTCATATCTCACTGTTGAATGAACATGGATGTAAAATGACTTCAAAAATGAACCCAACAACATATAAATATGGCAATAATCACAGACTACATGCTCCCCTATGGCTATTTAGGAGATCCTGTCACCAACTAAAAAGCATTTTATTTTAATTTTCTTAGGCCAAATTGTTGCAAACTGGTAAAATAACCCATACCTCATCTGTAAGTGCTGGAAACTGAAAACTGAGTGTATCAATGGACTCATAATGTCCAAATACACTAGGAATGAATACCCATACACCATACATCCATAAACAATATACGTCAAACGCCTTATCCATGTTAGAATAATAATAATAATAAAGCATGTAAATGATGATAACCATGAAAATAACACAATCCATCATAATAAGCCATCATCTAAAGAATGAATATGTCTAATGGACACTCATAAACAACAAATAATCATCATCCACAATCATTGGCTAAAACTCATCCCGGACCCTGCTGTTGACTTGGTCAAAGTAGGTTTTGACCATGTCAAGAATGATAAAAATAATGATTGAAATGAAAATATCTGATGCTGCAAGTACAAAATGGATATAGCATTCTCAATTGTCTATTTTAGTGTTAAGACTTAAGTACAAGTGGATTCTACGGTCGGTTATAAGCACAATACATATAAATAATATATCCAAATCAATGTAATCATTTGTTGTAAATAAGAACCTCAAGTGTATACTCATTCATAGATTTGGCCATTTGGTTAGTCAAAGGTGAAGGTGAATAAAACCAGGTAATGCCAAGGGAATGACTTGACACTTGACACTGTAATCATTTAGGTTGAAGGAAAAGGGGATCCACACAACAAATAAGTTGGACTAGGTGAACAATAGGGAATGATGGTATCTCACAAATGGCTGGAATAATGAGAATGTTCCACTAGACTCTAGACAAACAACTTTTTTGAAACAATTTACTTCCACAACAATAATACATTATTCAACCTCCAAAGGAAAGTTCCATAGAAATCCTTCTGGGGTTCCAGAAAATGACAAAGACATAACGCTTACAGGTCAGTCTCACCATGTTTCCTTGTAGGGGAAAATGAGTTGTACATTATACAATGAATGAGTACTCATACTATAGCAATTAACTCCTTTTTTAATACATTATTTTATTAACTAGCCATCCTCCAAGAGCGGGTGCCCTGAATAGCCCGGCGGACCTCAGATAATGACTCAGTATGACCTACATTTCTCGCCACCGTCCATAGGTGTGATGGAGTGATCATCCTATTTTCCTTTAGGGGAAAACGACCTCATATCATACAAAGTACGAGTGCTCGTCTCTTGGAAACTTGATGACTTTTATATTTTAAATTTTGCAATAGTGCTTAGAAACACTTTTGTTTTGTTGGCTAGGAATTCATTTAGATGAAACATTCGAGTTCTGATGCCTTAGTGTCTAAAGACTCTTTTTGATGAAGACTACTTGTGTTCAAGACCTAGAGGAAGACAATCCAACTGATGAAAATAACACAAACCAACATCGAGACACAATTTAAACATGCAGACCTACTCCAACATAGAGGTGAAGGTAGGGAAAATCCTTAGTATGTCACTAGTCAAGTTACAAGTCGAGGCTAAACAAAAAGAAGGGAAAGCAACAAATGGATGGAGATAGTGAATATGGTGTCAAGCCTAGGAAGTTGTGTCCCTAGAGGGAAATGACCAAATCCATACAAAGAGTAGGGCACAACCAAAGAGTATACAAAAGAATCTCTCGACCATAGAAACTAGATCACTTATCCTTAGATTTCAATGAAAACCAATAAAACGGGGTCATCATACAACTACTATCAACCAAGTCTTACTACTAAAATAGACAACAGATCAAAACCAAAATCCACATGTACATATACATATATCACCTAGGTCATATACCTACATTCGATCTGAACAACCTGAAGGCACTGAACACTGTTGCTATATATCATGGGCATTGTCATAATTGCTTATCTGGGATATGAAAATGGCTAACTCAATCATCAAATCTAGGTTCATGAGGCTCATTAATGGCATGAAACTAATCATATGAATGCTCTAGATACATTGAGTAAGAGTGATCATCAACTAGAATATCATCATCTGTTGATCTCAAAGTAAAGGATTGGCTCAAAAATATGCTCAAGACTTCTCAGGAACAATGGTATCCCAACTACTATATATGTGACAACAGGTCTATTAGTGGGTCTATTAGTTTTTATTGTACACCTATGTCTCCTATATATAGGAAGGAGATATTTTCATGTTAGTGAACATTGTATATTGGCTTGTCTTGTCTTGGGTACACAGTACATTTTGTATGGAGGTTCCTCCCTTGAAGAGAATTGTTATTCATCTCTATTATTCATTATTAAGGCATGGATAACTCTATTTTGGTCTATTTATTCTATTTTATGTATTTTGGGGACTTGGTTACATAACATTTTGTATTAGATCTCTTTCCTCGAGACTAGTTTCTTCAAAACAAGTGATCTTGGAATTTTTGCAATAATTTTTTTTCTACAATGATTTAGACATCAAAACGCAAAACCCACTTCCAACAAAGGCCGAAAATTTTGTGGTAAAAATTTTAGATCTTGGTTCATTATAGGATCAAAGTTACACCTTCAAGAATTTAGGGCTTCTGAATATCCCAAAAGATAGTCTCAAACAAGTGTTCTAGGGAAAATTGTTATATATGGAACATCAGAGATTCAAATTGAGTGAGACATGTTGCATCAAAAATAATACAAAACATAATACATATAGTAGGGTTTCAACCTTAGATACAAAATATTGGACACATGGAATACCATACAAGTTTGCTTTCCTGAAAGGACCGAAAAAAAGAGGTGTTGGGACATTTGAAATAACTTTCTACTGAAGAATCCAATTTAAGTCAGACCTATAGCAACAAAAAGAAGACACATCAGGATACCACAGGCTGAAGTTTAGAACCAAATAAGCCAAAATTCAAATTTTATCTCATTTGCAAGTCATCCCTAAAACAATCTTCCAATCAGGGTTTGACACAAGTGTTCTGGGGAAAATGTCATATATGGGGCATCCGAGATCCAAATTGAGTGAGACATGTTGCATCAGAAAGAAGATGGACCAGGGTATTTTTGTTAGTGAATTTAGACTCAGTTTAAAAAATATTGGACACATGGCATATCATACAAGTTATCTCTTCAGGATAGGCCAAAAATAAGAAGCATAGGGAGATTTGCAATAACTTTTTACAGGGGAATCCATATTAGGCCAGACCTATGGGACCAAAAAGAGGACATATCAGGGTACCACAAGCCAAATTTCAGATCCATAGGAGCCAAATTCCAATTTTACCTCAGTCCAAGTTGACCATAAAACAACCTTCCAATCAAGGTTTGAATAAGGAAAATATATAGTTCAAGCAGTGGGAGATCGCATAAAGCATCAGAAAGCAGTTTTCCAAATACTGAATATGTCCAAAAATGAGATGAAACAACAGGAAGATCAAAATCACAGTCAAAGGAGTTTTGAAGAAGGAAAATTCATATGGAAACTTGAACATATCATTGAAACAAGGACCAAACAACTACGAAATCAAGCTATTACTAAGTACCTCATCAAGTGGAAAAACATACCAACTACAAATTCGACATGGGAAGACGATTCCTTCATACATATGCATCTACAACTACCCAAGTGTTGAGGACAATGGTTGTCTAAAGGGGAGGGGCATGTTAAGCCCTAAATGTTGGGCACATTTTCCCCTATAGTGTGGCACTTTCCCCCATATATGGTGACGTATTACATATTATTGATGTAGGTTTGGCTCTATTAGTGGGTCTATTAGTTGTTATTCTACACCTATGTCTCATATATATTGGAAGGAGATATTTTAATTTTAGTGAGCATTGTATGCTTTCTTGTCTTGGGTACACAGTACATTATGTAAGGAGGTTCCTTCATCAGAGAGGATTGTTATTCATCTCTATTCTTCATTACTAAGACGTGGTTACTCTCTTTTGGTGTATTTTTTCTATTTTTATGTTATTTCTGGGACTTGGTTACATAACATATTTTGTCATGCATTGGCCAATATTAACACTCAAACTCTCAAGATAGGAGGATATGTTAAAATGAAAAATGTAACAATGTTGATTGATTCTAGCATTACCCATAACTTCATTAATTGTAAATTAGACAAACTTCTCAATTGTTTTGTATATCCAACACTAGAATTTTAAGTAATGACTGCAGAAGGTGGTACCATAAAATTTTCATGGAAACTCCATAGTATTAATCTTTACTATGCGGAAATATTTATTGGACAGTCCAATTATTGCTATCCAAATGGGTGTTGTTGATGTTGTACTAGGGGTGTGGTGGCTACAATATCATTGGGAACATTTACTCTTAATTTTCAGGATTTCTTAAGAATCTCTTCAAAATGAAAGGAAATTGAACTTCGAGGTTCTCCATGGAAACCCTGGAAAGTGATCAGCTCTAACAACATGACAAAATTGTTAAAAAATGAGTCACTATGAATTAATTGCACAATTATTCTCACTAGATGTGCACGCATCTATGCCCTCTATTCCAATGGATCTCCTGCAAGTTATTGACAAACATTCCAAGGTACTTGGAGAAATGGCTAAAGGTCTTCCATCTATTGAGATTTGTATCTTGAAATCCTTCATGTGATTATGCCTAGCATGAATGGACATTAACAAGGTATACATTAATGTATTGTGTGAGAAACACATTACCAATTTGCATGGCTTCAATGGTGGAAGCATGCAAATATTTTTTATACTTTTATCTTGTGCATGCAGGATTTGCATACATGCATTTTTTTAATGAGGAAATTTGCATGCAGGATTTTGCCTGAAAAGTGAATTAGGGATTTGGAACCCTAAAAGGAAGTGAAGATGATAAAAGAAAGTTTAGGGGTAAAGGGGGTGTACAAGAAGAAAATTGAGAAGTAAAAGAGAGTGAGGCGCACTTCTTCAATCCAGGAGGGCAAAGAGAAGGAAATGTTCTTCCTTCAGAGATTGACACATTGAGATCAATCAAATATTGAATGAGAGAGGGTGAATCATTGAGCAATCAAGAAAAGAAAGAAGAGAGGCACACTTATTCAGTCAGGAAGGAAAAATGGAGTTGAGGACGCATTCTTCAGAGACTAAGAGGGGGTGCACTTGTTTAGAGACTAATAAGGGTCACATTCCATCAAAGTTTACAGACAATACAGAGAGCGCACTTCCAAGAAGACAACTAGGAAATCGTGTGGAAAGAGGGTGCATTCCTTCAAAGAGATAGTAATTGCAACTATTGATTAGAGGAGAGTTTGACCTAATGATCTAGCACGCCTTCCAAGGAATCAGTGTCTTTTGTTTATGTAAAAATCTAATTGTAATCTGTTGATGAAATTGTCATTGATGCCAACATGGACTTGATTTCATTGATGCCACCACCTTGATGAAGATGTTGAAGAAGCCCAGCTGATGTTGATGAAGTCCCACAAGTTGGTCATGAAGCCCCCACACACTTAGATGTGTCATTTGATGTTTATGGATCCCCACTGCTTGCACTTGATGTAGACCTTGATGAAATTGTACCCTTCAAGCCCTTGAAGTCATTATAGCTCTAGAAGAAGGTTGATGATGATGTATGGTCTCCCTTGTGGTTAAATGGCATGATGAATCTTGGTTTGCACACCTATAAATTGAAGAATATTTTTTATAGTATGTCGGCCTAGAAATAGAATAATTTTCATAGTATGTCGGCCCATAAATAAATAAATAAATTTGCTACGTCGGCTCCATTAAAAGTTTTTTTTAATTGCAAGTCGGCTCCATTAAAAAAAAAATTTGCAAGTCGGCTCAGAATTAAATAAATATACCAGGTCGGCCCCAAGGTAATATGAAAAATGGGTATAAATACCCTATCAACAACCTCATTTAAGTGATACAAAAAATTTGGGGTTAGCTCTGATTTTTTACTGATTACTGAGGCAAGAAATTCGCTGGAGGTGGAAAGTTCTATGGAGAAGCTCGCTAGACTAAGGAGAATTTCAGGGGTTAGCAGCAGCAGACAGAGGAAATTTTCGGGAAGCAGCAGAAGTGGACTATGGTTTTCCTTCTTTTTTAATTTTTTCAATGGTAAGAAGCTAGGTAAGGTCTGAGATCTACTTATCAACATCTGATCTTTTAGTTTGCTGCTATCTTGGCTTGAAGTCTAACGGTTTGTGCTGCTCTTTCTTTCACTCTCACATGTGATCATTGCCAAGGCTGTCTTGAGCCTATTTTGACCATTGTTGAAGCTGCCAGAGTGAGCCGTGACCTTTGTTGAAGCTACTAGGCTGAGCCGTCATCTTTGTTCAGATACCTAGGTTATGCTATGACCATTGTTGATCTGCTAAAGATAGGCCGTGACTGATAGAAGCCCTTCCAGGCTGGGCTGTAACTGATAGAAGCTCTTATGGGCTGGGCCGTGATTGATAGAATCCTTTCTGAGGTGGGCCGTGACTAATAGAAGCTCCTTAGGGCTGAACTGTGACCCTTGATTGAGTTTGTTGTTGTTCATATTCAATGAGTTGCATCGTGTCTTGCTCATATGTGAAGCCAAAGGGAGAAAATCTTCGTATCTGAGTGCTGCTATAGTTGTACTATTTATTGAACCACTCCAGACCAGCTTGGTGAAGAAATCTCCACTCAGTTAGAGTTTATGTTATGCTGCTGCTACTACAACTATAAGTTACAGGCATTTATAACAGCGTTGATTGTGTCTGTGGAGGCATCTAAATCTGGGCCGTGACTCTTGTGGGATCCTAGATCTAAACTACCTTCTATGGGCTGATAAGACTATGGCATGACTGTTCATCCTGCTAAGTGAGAGTTGTGACCTATTGCTCAGTCATCTAAGGCTGTTGTAACATGTTTAGTGAGCTATCTATGGATAGAAAATGAGGTTGAAGATAGACTGTGTTTTGGACAGTGATGTGTCTGAAATTGGTAAGGAAGAAACAGGTCTCTGAAGTATCAAAGAGGTCTTCCTCAAATTGACAAAGATTTGATGTTGTTTAAGGTTCTTTTACAGACCAAGTTTTGACATTTTCTTGGGGACTAACCAAAATACAAACAGTCTGAATATTGACTAGGTTTTGAAGCTTTCTTCCACAGTTCGAGGTAGATGACAGTCCCAAGTTTGACTGTGAGGGTGACTGTCATGTAATACATAGTTCAAATTGGACTTTGTTTGGAGTTCAAGTTTGCAAGACTACACAATCCAGTTTTGGGATTTGTTTGGGATTCCTTGACAACATATTCATAGTCTCGAGTTGACCTTCTTCGAGATCTTCTACAGCTAATACACAGTCCAAAGCTCTAACATCTGAATTTATAGCAGCAAGTATCTTGGTAAACAGTCCTAAATTTTAGAAGTATAAACAGTCTGAATTCTTCATCTCCTATTGATGTTTGATGAGGGTCTGATAATGGAACAATGATGAGGTTCATGGTGCTTGAAGTTTGGTGACATACATACCTGAGTTTGAACAGCTTGTGAAGTATAGCAGCAGCTAATACAATGACATAAAGCAAGGTCTTATATAGTAAGGTCTTCAATGATAGAATGAAACATCCCAGGTATGATGTCTCGAAGCCTTATATGCACAGCTTATGAAGGTATATTAACATGCACAAAGACAATGGTGAAACATGACCACTATAGAATATGATGTGTGCACAGTATCACACCCTTTTGTGGATGAATATTTGGCCAACAAATGAACCAGCAAATAGTGGACTTCTCCTCAGCATACAGTTTTGTCACCCCTTTTGACAGACATCAAGAACATACACAGTCAAGCTTGGAAGCTACTATAATGTACACACAGTTCAAGGTCAAGTGCATACACTAGTGATGATGCACTCCTAAAAGATGCAGACCTTGATGTGATGATCAAAGTTTAAATGATGATATCAGACCTTCATAAGTTGAGTGAAGATAAGAAGAGGAAGTTCAGGGTTGAACTGAGGTAAGTGAAAGATAAAGGTAGATGTTCTAGCAAGAGAAGGAAACTCAAACTTGGCATTCTTCAAGTGCATCCAAGGTATCTAACTCTAGAGTTCACTGTTATTGAGTTAGAAATGAGTTATGTCTGGTAGCATAAAGTCTGAAGTTATCCACAGTCAAGGTACGAGTTTTGACATGCACTACCTGCTAAGCATAAGAGCAGAGTAGATGTGATTGGCATGATCCTTGAGCAGTAGAGCAGATGATCAGTATGAGCAATTGTTAATGAGCTTATTGGCCAACAGATTTGGACCAGCAAAGTTGATGTGTGCTGAGCAAGAGATGATAAGCAACGTTGATGATGACCAGCAGCAAAGATTGACCAGTAGTGATGAATAGTGTTGACCAGCAGAAGATGAACAGAGAAGATTGAAAAGACTATTGCAACAATGTTGAGCAGATTGAC
>LPNX010832879.1:14942-131117 GCA_001517045.1 Pseudotsuga menziesii | reverse complement strand
TATTTTATTATTTTAACCATTATTTTATTATTTTAACTATTATTTTATTATTTTCCTTAGGAGGCCCATTTTAGACCCCAAAATTCCTCTAATGAGTTGATGTGATGAGCAGAGAAGATGAGCAGCTTTGATGTGGCAGAGATTTCTTGTGTGACACAAGTATATTGTATTGTAAAAGCAAGCTTGTCTTGCTTTTGAGGTTAGGATACCTCAAACCCTTCTTAGCGGGGTCTAAGAAAACCAGGTAGGGTCCTGGATGCAGAGTAGGTGCTCTATGTATCAGTAGGTGCTAATTTTGCCTAACGGTTGTAGCCAAACCAAAACTAATATAAAAAGATTACAAAATTATATGGTGTTGCGTTCTTTTGTGTTATGGTTCTTTATGAATGAAATGCTTATGCTATGTGAATGATGAAGTGAAAGATGTTTATGAAATGATTATGATAGAGTAATGGAATGATGAACTGGTAGCTAACTGTGATAAGCTAAGAAAAGTTTAAAATTGGCTTCACACTGATTCACCCCACCTCTCAGTGTCTACATAATCATTATATAATTTTCTCTAGCTCAAGATTAAAGAAATTCCTAGTTTGTTGGTTTTTCCCATTGGGGTTTCCGAGGTAAAATATTTGTGTACTGTGTGATTAGTTTCTTGTTATGTTGCACATGTTTGACAAGTTAATGAGATTATGCATTTTTTCTCATAAAATCAGATATGAGATTTAATTATGCGTATGCATTTGAGTCATTTTATTGAAACTAGTAATTAGAGTTAAGCTTAGACAGATAAACTAACACCACCTGTTGGAGATCATGACCATGTTATTCACTTGCAACCAGGTAGTGTACCACCAAACATCGGACCCTACAGGTACCCATATGCACAAAAGAGGGAAATTGAAAGCATGGTTAAAGAAATGTTAGATGCAAACATCATTCAACCGATCCAAAGTTCTTTCTCTACACCAGTAGAGATGGTTCATAAAAAAGAAGGTTCATGGAATGTGTCCAAACAATAGAGAGCTCAATAAGATGACCATAATATATAAGTTTCATATTCTCATCATTGATTAAATATTTAGATGAATTACAGGAAGCAATTTTCATTACCAACTTGGATCTTCATTTTGGATATCATCAAATTAAAATGAGGAAAGAAGACATTTCAAAAATAACCTTCAGAACACATCAAAGTCATTAATATTTTTTGGTGATGTCATTTGGCCTTACAAATGCACCATCCACATTTCAAAGCTTAATGAATTATATTTCTAAACCGTTCCTTTGAAAATTTAGTGGTTTTTTATGATATACTAATGTCTAACAAATATTGGGAGGAGCATCTCCAACAGATAGTGTCTTAAGACTATTTGAAGAGAACCATGTTAAAATATTGTAACTTCGGAAGATATTCTAGATGTATTGACTGTATTCATCCTTCGGGAGATGAGTTTCGTCCTGTTAGTATCATTGAAAGAATCAATGTAAACCTCTGGATGTAAGTCGGGTCAATACTACCCAAGTGTCAATATAATAAATGTTATTTGTGGTGTCCAGTTGGACAAGTGGGCCCAGTTAGTTAGAGAAGTCGGCCATGTTAGGTTAGAGGTAAATTCAACTGAAGAACATAAATAGGGGGGCGCTCCCCTTCATTTCTACTCACTCACTCAAGTTGTTTTGCAAGAGAGAGAAAGATTAGTGCGCTAGAAAGAAGAGAGAAATAGTTGTTTGGGTTTTACATTGCTCTGGTTGAGTTTTACACTGAGGAAGTTTTTCAAGGTTTTATCCCTTGTGGTTTCTCCAAGGAAAATCTTTGTCTTCTTGTGTTCTTGTGTTTATCTTCTTGTTGTTCTTTCATTGATCTATTAGTGACTAATTGTTTTAATATATCATCTAAACAAATTAAGAAAATTCAACATGGTATCGAAGCCACCCTGAAAGGAAGCACTACACAGTTAGGGTTTTGTTGTTCTGAACAAATCCCTCGACAGATCAACCAGAAAATAGGACTCTCCCAACTCGCCTCTGAAGAGTGCATCGTTCTGTGAATACAAAATTGAATTCAAAGAATTTTCAATTTTTGACCAGTTATTGTTGTCGAGACAAACTAGGGTTTCAATTTTCCTGAGGTTTCATCATCAATCTCAGAAAAAGGAAGATATGGTCTACCTCGCCCCAGGGAGGCACATCTTTTCCACCATTCGGCTCCACATTTGATCCCAACTGAAAAATTAGGGTTTCTGCTCCAAACCCTAGGTCATCCAGAAGAAGGTCGGTCAAGAGCTGCTTTATTCAAGTAAGTATCTTTCCTCCTTATTCCATTTGAAGTTCTCATTATTCTAAATATGACAAAGAATACAAAGCTAGATGAAAAGCTTGAAGGTGCTAAAAACTTCAAAGCATGGAAGTATAGGATCATGCTCATCCTCCAAGAGAATGATCTAGATAAGTTTCTGAAAGAGGAAGTGAAAGAACGAGAAGAATTTGAAGCCAAGTCCAAGCATAAGAAGGATATGATCGTATAAAAAAGGATCATATTTGACTCCATCAAATATAACTTGATTCCTCAATTATCCTCAAGGGAGACTCCAAAAGAAATGCTTGATGCTCTATTGGGTCTCTTTGAAGGGAGAAACATTAATAGGAAAATGACCCTGAGAAACCAACTCAAAAGTGTAAGAGCTCAAAAGTCAGAGACCATGCAGTCTTACTTTACAAGAGTAGCTCAAATAAAGGATCAACTAGAAGCCATTGATGATATGGTTAAAGAAGAAGAGATTGTGATGACAACCTTAAATGGTGTTCCAAGAGATTGGGAATCCTTTATCTGAGGAATTTGCTTTAGAAGGAAACTAACCAAATTCTGAAAGTTGTGGAAAGAATTTGTTCAAGAAGAAGAAAGGATGGAAGCTAGACAATAAAAGCTAAATGACAATGAGGATCAAGCCTTGACATCCCACACCAAAGAAAAAAGGAAGAGTCATGACCATCCTCCTAATCCTTCAAGGCTTAAAAGACCCAAGAGAGACTTCTCAAATTTTGAGTGTTTCACTTGACACAAGTTGGGACACATTGCCATCAACTATCCCATGAAAGTAAAAAGGATAAAAAATATGAGAAGGTTTCAGGCCCATGTTGTTGAAGGTAGTGATCAAGAAGTTGAAGAGGAAGCAAAGAAGGATGAAGACTCTAGTGAAGAATATGTTTTAGTATCTGCTCTAACAGGATCAGTTTCACCAGGAATTGACACCTAGTTAGTTGATAGTGGTTCCTCACATGACTGGTTACAAGGAATCACTCGCATGCCTTGAAAAAAAGGAATCTCATGATTCCCAATATCCCATTAAAGGAATAGGAGAAGCATCCTATAAATTGGATTCTTGAAAGCCTATGAAAATGAAAGATGTATTGTATGTCTTAGGACTAAAGAAGAATATTCTTTCCATTTCATCCTTAGATAAGAAAGGATTCAGAGTTGCCTTTGCGGATAGAAAAGTCCTCATGTGGACAAAAGGAAAAACCATAGATGATGCAGTGGATATTGAAGTTGAAGAAGGAGGACTCTACAAATTGAAGGGACATACAGATTCACCATTAGCAACCAATACCATTAACCCATGTGAGCTATGGCACAGAAAGCTTTCCCATGTTCACCACAAAGCTCTTCCAATTGTAAGAAAGGTTGTGACTGGTTTACCAAAAATTTAGATAGAGCATGAAGAAGTGTGCAAATGATGTGCACAAGGGAAGAATACTAAGAATCCTTTTCCAAAAAGTGATAGTAAAGAAAAAGGGATCTTAGATATTATTCACTCGGATATATGCGGGCCAATGCAAACCACTTCATTAAGTGGGTATGCCTACTATGCTTCATTTATTGATGACTACTCCTAGAAGACTTGGATATACTTCTTGAAAAAGAAGGATGAAGTGTTTGAAAGATTCAAGGAGTTTAAGGCCCTAGTGGAAAACCTCTCTGAGAAGAAAATAAAGATTATGAGATCAGATAATGGAGGAGAGTTCATTTGAAATGAATTCAATGATTTTTGCAAGGAAGTCGGGATTAAGAGGGAGCTCACCATTCCCTATAATCCACAACAAAATGGTGCAGCGAAAAGAAAGAATAGATATATCATGGAATTTGTGAAAGCTATGATACATGATTAAGATCTCCCAATGTACCTGTGGGAAGAAGCAACAAGAACAACAATATATGTACAGAATAGAATTTCCCACAGTGCCCTTGGGAACAAAACTCCAGAAGAAATGTTTTTCGGAAAAAAAAAACGGAGGTAAGTCATCTAAAGATATTTGGTTTCCCTGTTTACATTCACATTCCCAAGGAGAAAAGGTCAAAGTTAGATCCTTCAGGAAAGAAGGGATTGTTCGTAGGATATAGTGAACAATCAAAATCTTATCAGCCATATATCCCAGGATACCATCAAATTGAAATTAGCAGAGATGTTACATTTGACAAAGATACAGCCTTCAAGAAGTCAAAGAAAGACAAGGAAGATGAAGAGGAGCATGAAACTCCCAAAACTACTTTAAGTACTAAATCAGTCAAAAACGAAGAAGAAGTCCAAATACCTGAAGAGCATGATATAACAAAACCTCAACTACCTAAAGATTTACCAAATGAATTGATTTCTCCAAAGAGAAAACCTTCCTAGGCTCGTGAAGTAATTGAAGAAGCAAAAAAACATGGTGTTCCTGAAGGAACCATCCGAGAAAGGAAGAAGCCAAATTCATACCCAGCTTATATGGCTTTGATGTGTGATCTAGTTGATAAAGAACAAACATGTTTTGAAGAAGCAATAAAACAGAAAGAGTGGGTTGATGCAATGGTCGAGGAATACCAATCCATTATAAAGAATGATGTGTGGGAAGTAGTGCCAAGACCGAAATACAAGTCAGTGGTATCCTCGAAGTGGATATTCAAAACTAAACACTCAATAGATGGAAGTATAGAAAAGTGCAAGGCAATATTTGTATCCCGAGGATTATCTCAGAAAGAGGGAATCGATTATAAGGAGGCCTTTGCACTAGTATCTAGATACACCTTAATCAAAACTATCCTTGCCTTGGCATCCAACATGAAGTGGAAGCTACATCAAATGGACATGAAGACAACATTTCTAAACAGCTTGATTGAAGAAGACGTATATATCGAACAACCGCAAGGGTTCGAGATAAATGATCAGAAGACTCATGTCTGTAGACTAAAGAAAGCAGTGTATAGACTAAAGCAAGAACCCAGAGCATGGTATGGTAGGATCGATGGATTTCTGATGAGCTTAGGCTTTACTAAAAGTGGATCAAACTTCAACCTCTACTATAAGGTTGATGATGATGGAATTATGATTTTGTTACTATATGTAGATGATCTGTTCTAGAAAGGAGAAGATGAGCCTATTATCGAATGTAAGAAGAAGCTTGCTGTGGAGTTCAAAATGAAAGACCTTGGAATGATGCATTAATTTCTAGGTCTTGAAGTATGGCAATATCCAGATCATATTTTCCTAAACCAAGGAAAATATACTGTAGAAATCTTTAAAATATTTGGAATGTTAGATTGTAAAGTTATGACTACTCTAATGACAACAAGTTTGAAGCTATTGAATGATGATACTTCAGAAGCAGTTGATCGCACCTTATATAGACAGATTGTTGGTTCACTGATGTACTTAACCAATACAAGACCAGATATATGTTTTGCAGTAAACACCTTAAGTCAATATATGGTGAATCCTAAACACATTCACCTTATTGGGGAAAAAAATGTGACGAGCTATCTAAAGGGAACTTTAGATTATGGACTCAGATATGCATCTTATGGTGAGATCAAATTACATGGATATGCAGTTTCAAATTAGGGAGGAAGTGCCAAAGATACAAAAAGCACATCAGGATGTTTTTTTACTCTGGAATCAGGCATGATCTCTTGGTTCAGTAGAAAGCAGACCAGTATTGCACTTAGTACGGAAAAGGCTGAATACATTGGAGCATGTTCAGCATGTAGAGAAGTAGTATGGCTTCGAAAGATGTTAGAAGGACTATTCGATGTAGAGATAGATGCTACTGATATCCTTTGTGATAATCAGAGTTGTATTAAGATGACAAAAAATCCTGTGTTTCATGTGTTAGATTTTTATCATTCAAGCTAGCATTATGATCTTAGGATCTTTAACTGAGAGAATAACATGCACAGCAATAAACACAAGAGACAAGAGACACAAAAATTTTCCTCGAGGAAACCATAAAGGAGAAAACCCCACAACTTCCTCAGATATAGAATCAGTACCAAAAGTAAAACCCGAAAACATAAAGATGATCTCCCGACAGCAATAGTCTCTCTCTTGTCCCAGCAACTTCTCCTCTCACTCATGCGCCCCAATGAGTGAGTGTGTGTGTGATAAATAGAGAGACTCACTCTCTATTTATATTCTTTCATTCACTTGAAACCCACTCCAACATGTCGGCCTCACTTAACAATTACTTACTAGAGCTGACATCTCTAGGAGTGTCTAATAACCCTAGTGCCCCACAACCTGTGGGGACTTTGCCTCCTCCGGCCAACAAGGAGGTTATCCTTAACACAACGGTGGGAACTATTGCCCCGACTTACAATGACTCACCTAGGGTCAACTTCTCTAGGATAGTCTAATAACCCTAGGACCCCACAACTGAGGGGACTTTAACCCTTGACCAATAGGAGGGTTACCCACAAGGACTTGACATGACTTGTTACATTATAGAAACTCCCGATAGGAACATCGAGGCATGACATGACTCAAATACATTACAGACACATCTCGGAATAAACATTGGGGTACAATACATAAGATATACGGATGAATAAATTCTGAAGTTACAAATACATCAACACTCCCTCTTAACTAGGAAGGTATTCTCTCGACACAATTTACCAGCATAAGTCTTCTTCTCTGTATCATCTGGATCATCATTGAGTTCTCGTCATCTTCATCTTCAAGTCATCTTCATCTGTATCTGGATCATCACTCGATCTGGATCATCATCACTAGATCTAGATCATCACTCGATCTGGATCATCATCACTGGATCTGGATCATCACTCGATCTGGGTCATCACTGTTGCATCATCGTCACGGATGCTATCTCATGATTCTTCTCATCACAGGAAGTTCTACGAAGACAGCCCTTTTTCATGTTGGTTGTAGGCCTAGCCTCCATGTGGGTCTTCTTCAGCACTTATATCTTACCCTAAGTCAGAATTGCCTGCCCAGCTCTTATATATGATCATGTAGCTACCAATCCTATAATCATATCAGAAAGGCACACCCAGCACTCACATCTGACCATGTGGGAACACATCCCACAACCCTGTTAGAAAGGCCCAGCACTCACATTTGACCATGCGAGGAACCAATCCAACATACATGTCAAAAAGGCTCTACACTTACATTCGACCATGCGAGGAACCAATCCAACATACATGTTCAAAAAGGCTCTGCACTTACATTCGACCGTGTGAGGAACCAATCCAACATACATGTTTGAAAGGGCTCTGCACTTACATCTGCCCATGCGAGGAACCAATCCAGCATACATGTCAGAAGGGCTCTGCACTCACATCTGATCATGTAGGAACCAATCCTACAATCCTATTAGAATGGCCCTCAGTCCTAGACTGAGCTTTCCTGGTAACTAACCAGGTGCCTCCATTCTCCTAGAGAATGGCATCAGCCCTTATATCTGATCAAGTGGGAACCAATCCCTCAATCACATTAGAATGGCCATGCGCTCACATCTGATCATGTAATACTACATCTTACAGTCGTATCAGAAAGGCCCTCAGTCCTAGGCCGAGTATTCATGGTAATTGACTAGGCACCTCCATTCCAAGAATGGCAACAACCCTGATATATGATCATGTAGGAACCAATCCTACAGTCATATCAGAATGGCTCAGCACTCATATCTGACATGGAAGGAACCAATCCTCTCACCATGACAAAATGGCTTAGCCCTTACATCTGACCATGGAAGGAACCAATCCTCTCACCATGTCAGAATGGCTCACGGACTCATCACTTCCCTTTGGAGGGAACCTCGATCTAGAGAACACCAAGCTTCTCCCTGAAGTACTCAAACTTCACCCTAGCCAATGACTTTGTCAACACATCAGCTATATGTTCGTTCGTCGCAACATACTGGAGCTTCACTACTCCCCTCTGCATCATATCCCTAATATAGTGATACTTGATCTCGATATGCTTCAACTTGTCATGGAACACCGGGTTCTTCAACAACTTCACACAACTTTGGTTGCCACAATATATACAAGTAGCATCTAACTGGAGATCAAATAAATCAAACAGTAGCTTCCTCAGCCATACTGCCTCACAACTAGCTAAACAAACTACGACATACTCTGCTTCAGCCATACTTAGTGCCACACAGGATTGTTTCCTACTAGACCAAGAGATCACACATGATCCCATACTGAAGCAAGACCCTGAAGTGCTCTTCCTATCGATGTCACTGCTTGCCCAATCTGAATCAACATAACCCTCGAGGTTAATCTTTTGATTCACCTCATATTTAAGCCCATAATCAATTGTACCCCTCAGGTACCTCAGAATATGCTTTGCAGCAATCAAGTGAACATGTCTCGGATCTGTCAGGAACTGGCTCAAGGTGCTTACAGCAAAGCAAACATATGGTCTCGTGTTCGTCAGGTACATGAAGGACCCAATCATCTGACAATACATTGTAGCATCAACCATCTCTGATGAAGCATCACTCAATAACTTCATGTTCGATGCCATAGGTGCGGTCATGGCCTTGCATTCCATCATCCTGAACCTCTTCAGGATATCTATTGCATACTTCCCTTGTCCGAGGGAGATTCCATCCGCATTCTGCCACACCTCCATGCCTAGAAAATAGTGCATCGACACATAACAGGAGCATCACTGGTCTTCTGCCTTCAACCTTGAAGCAAAGGTTGGAATCCACTTTACTCTCAGTAAAGCCTAGAGTCATCAGTAATCTATCCATGCTGTCGTACCATGTCAAACCTCAATATATTATGTAGTCACTCCCTCTGAAGCGGAGCATCATACTCCCTCGTACTCTATGCACTGAAACATTCTATACCGAAGTGACAAGTAGCTTCCTATGCTACTAATATTCTATGTATCCATCTAGTGTATAGACTTTCATCTTCAACCTTGTAGCAAAGGTTAAGATCTTCATCAAGCTCATCATGTATGTGTTTCAACTCCCAATGGCTGCAAATGTCTCTTCGTAGTCTATGCCTTCTTTTCGTGAGAAGCCTCGTGCTACGAATATTGCCTTGTATCTCACGATGTTTCCATCTACTGCATGATGGAACTACAAACTTCCCTTCACGTATCGATACTGCATCCTAGACATCATTCTTCTTGAATTGGTCTTCCCTTTCTTCTTGGTTACTTCTTCATAGCTGGAAGGTTCTGCATCAATGATGTCGCTGCATTCGTCATATTATTCTTCATCTTGAACTGTCATCACTTGTTCTTCGGAACAAGTTGTTGATGAAATTGTCATTGATGCCAACATGGACTTGCAGTGGCCCCACAGGATGTCATTGATGCCACCAAGTCCCACCTATAGTGCCTTGGACCCCTTATAGAGTGGGCTTGTGCCTTGAAGCACCTTGTACCCAGTTGACAAGGTCCCTATACCCACAAGGTTGGATCTTGAAGCCACTACTTTGCTAAAGATGTTGAAGACCCTAGAGATGGTCCTAAAGCCTTGGTAGACGATGGAGAAACCCTAAATGGCTTAGAGAAGCATTAATGACCCATTCTGTGGTCAGTCATGCTTAGATGGTGTTATGGTACCCTAAAAGAAGGACTGGCAACCCCACAGGTGATGTCATGCTGGATCATGTGGTTGAGGCGTTTAAAGAAGACCATGAAGCCCCTTGCTTAATGAAGAATCCCATGAAGCCCCTTAGCATGCCAAAGAAGCCTTTATGGGCCAAATGACCCATTTTGTGGTCATTTGTGGCTTGCATGGTTATTGATGGTTTGATGGAGTCTTGAAACCCTTGGAGAAGTCTTGGTTGACATGAAGAAGCCTTTGGACCCACATTTGTTGGGTTAATGGTCCTTGAACCCTTGAAGGAGATGATATGGTTACACCCTTGCATGTGATGGTTTGGGTCTTGAACCCACACACCATGGTGGATTGAATGTGTATGGAAGCCTTAGTGGCTTAATGGCACCCTTTTGATGGTAATGTACAGAGGACACCCTTACTTATGGTAAGGAGTGGTTGTGGGACAAATAAAATGACAAAACGTTTTGTCCTTATGGTGACCATTGAAATGGTAAAGTTGTGTGTCAACACAAAATAAAAATAATTCAAATAAAAAATGTCACATGACAAGTCAGCTCCATAAATAAGTCTAAAAAAAAAAAATTTATGTAGGTCGGCTCCAAACTATATCAAAAAACCATTATAAATACCCTAACAAATTTCATTTTAGAGTGTGAATTTTGAAAGAGCTCTGAGGTAAAAATTCAGAGGTTTGACTGAGGCAAATTTCGGAGGAGCAGTCCACTAAGGAAAATGCAAGAGGAGCCTGATATTTTTTTGACAGTCACAGTCAACTTTTAAACTCTTTGAATTTTGAGTGAAATTTACAGTCAACTGAGGTAGTGAATGAGGCAGCCACAGAAGTTTTATTTTCATGTTTTTGGGCATCAAGCTTGGACATCTAAGGCAGCTACAGAAACTCTATAAGCTCTGAAATTTTGGGTGTACAGATAACTGAGGGCAGCCGCAGTGTACTAGAAGTGCACAGTAAACTTTGAGGATAATTTTGGGCTGCTCACTGAGGACAAATTCGGGTGGATACTGTGTCAGCCCCAGAGAAAAGGTGTTGTAGCAGACTGTTTTGACTTAGGTGACAGCAGAGAAGTATTCAAGTTTTCTTTTTATGTCTCTGAACAAGGGTATGCCAAGTCTATATCAGTAAAGACGGTCCGAAGGCAACAAAAGTCTGAGTTCTGATTTCGAGAGGTGGTTGAGGTAAACGCAACAACAACAGACAATTTTCCACAATTCAACATTTGCAGCAGCAATAGACTCACGAATTTTGTGAAGGATGAGGAAATAGTCTCGAATTTTTGGGCAGCCAACAACAGTCCATTTTGGACTTGCTTGGGATTATACCAGCTCATTATAGTCCCGAATTTGCATGGTTACTGCTGCTCCTTCTTAGCATACAGTCCGAATTTTGATGTCTTTACACAGTCCAAGTTTTAAACATGTTTTGACCAGCATATACTTTCCATAGTCCGAGTTTGCAACAGTAAGATTGACATGACATGCATCCGAGGTTTTTAAGCATCTAAAGGTTGACATGGCTGGATAAACATCTACAGTTTCAAGTCCAAGGATCTTCTACAATAACATGGTATGTATGTATGATATTTAATGTCAAATGAGTGAACAACTGTGTATGCCATACACTTGTTAACACTACAAGATGATAGTAATGTGTGTAAGTAGTAATTATGCACAAGTATGAACAATGACGAGTGTATGTACAGTATACAATGTGTGAATGTACAAGTATATATACAGTGAAGTGTACAAGTGAAATGAGTGTACAATAATAAGTGCATACAGTGGTGTGAAATGTGAAGTAGTGATCTGCATGCTATACTCTATGATATTATGCATGATGTACACATACAGTGGTAGCAGTTTTGGGCATGAGCAGACTGTGGTTGTTTTGAAGGTTTTAAGGCAGCATCAATAAGAGGATACATAACAAGTCTTACAGTAGAAAGTCAAAGGTTTTCTATAGTGATGTGTGAAGAATTTTTTTAATACATGCTTTATGACAATGCATGCTTTCCTATACTCTAATATGATGAAGATAGGATGATCTAAATGAACAATGATAATAATTTGACAGAGATGAGCAGTAGTTTGTGCATGATATCTCAGTTATATGTATGCACAGTGATGGGGGATAACAACTTGACAAAATGAGCAGACAGTGTATGAACAGACCTTGTTTAATATAAGAAGATTTTGTGGACATAAGCAGACCTTCATGAACAGTCTTGAAGTCTTAACAATGCATGATGAAGCTTGAAGATATGAAGATTGACTTGAAAAGGATATGAGCAGACCTCTTGATGACAAGCAACTAGTAAAGAAGACAATAATGATGATGACAAGTTTGATTATTGTTTGACAGTCTGGTTTGTGAAGACCTTTATGTTTGACTGATTGAGTATGGTATGTGTGACATTGATACCTTTAGCAAAAGACATGATGACAATGTGACCTGATGACTTGGCAGTATTGAAGAGCAGTTGTTAATGAACAGAGAAGATTGAGAAGTGTGTTGCAGCAATGTTGATGAGAGTGATGAGCAGATGATCAGCAGTATTGACCAGCAGCAAAACAGATTGAAGAGACAGATGATGTTGATGTGACAGTGAGCTTTAATTGTAAAAGCAAGCTTGTCTTGCTTTTGAGGTTAGGATACCTCAAACCCTTCTTAGCAGGGTCTAAGAAAACCAGGCAGGGTCCTGGATGCAGAGTAGGTGCTCTTTGTATCAGTAGGTGCTGATTTTACCTAACAGTTGTAGCCAAACCAAAACTAATACAAAAAGATTACAAAATTATATGGTGTTGTGTTCTGTTGTATTACGGTTCTTGATGATTCAAATGCTTATGATATGTGAATGATGAAGTGAAAGATGTTTATGAAATGATTATGCAAATGGTAGAATAATGGAGTGATGAATTGGTAGTTAATTGTGACAAGCTAAGAAAAGTTATAAAATTGGCTTTACACTAATTCACCCCCCCTCTCAGTGTCTAACACAAGTCTCATTCTTCTTTGCTTGTAGGCGATTATGTATGCGATCTTTCCTACAAGTCAAATGCATTTGTATGGTTAGAAATATTTCATAAAGAATATTCATACTGGCAAATTATTATGCATAAATATATGATCATGCAACTACTTTAGCTAATACAACATTCATCCATATCTCACAGAAACGTTTCTAGATGCCTTCCATCTCTACCAGGACAACATTGAGATTGCACTAATCCAATATGTCAGCAAAGAGGTTTCATTCTAGATAAGTACCAATGGAGAGTTGTATAGCACCATGAGCTACTTACCCATCACATGCCTATTAGTAGTATACTGTCATTAATGCAAACATTCTATCATGCATAATACATTAACTGAATATAAACAAATGCGTAACAAAACAATATCATGAAATGACAATTAAGTACTTATCTTTATTTGTTTCGTGGGTAGACTCCTTCTTGAGCCTTCATCTTCATCGTCTTCTTCATTCATAATAGCATCATTTCTTATCCAAATGCTAAGGTGGATAAGAGGTTCTTCAAGAGTTGAGTTCTTCATATTCTCATCGCTTGAGGTATCTTCTTTGGATGGTGAGAGCTTGATCTACAGTTGCTCCCATCTTCTTTTCTCTTATTATTAGTTGAGCTTCTTCTTGTGTGTGCTCTTCCCAGAGTCTGCTGAAAGTAATCACTTCGTTCTAGCACACATTCTTCAAAGGAATGAATCCCATGATCTTGGGAGGCCATTCAAGGTGGGTATCACCACTTCTGCATTCTCCACTTCTTCTTCTACCGCTTCAAGTTGTTCTCTGATTTGAGAGACCCCCGTAAAGTATGACTGTATGGTCTCTGCATTCTGGATCTTCACATTCTTTAACTATTTTCTCAAAGTCATATTTTGATTTATGTTCTTCCCTTCAAATAGCTTGGTCAAGGAACCAAACATCTTCAGTGTCTTTAGGGAAGACAAATGTGGTATAAGGTGATATGTGATTGAATCAACAATGATCTTCTTGGCCTTGACCAACTTCTTCTGGTGTAAGGCTTTTAGCCTCATCTCCCTCTGGAACTAGAACCTCTCCACTCATGTCAGTGTCCAATTCATTTTCTTCAGAGAGATCATATACTTCCATGCTTGGAAGTTGTCAACTTCACCAAGCTTATCATCAAACTGATGTGATAGATCACTTTGAAATGAGAACCTCAAATGAAAATAGCAAAAGATTAGAGCTTACCGATTTGAGGTGTTCGTCTTGGTTCTGGAGCTGGCTGATCTAGGATTTGTCAGAGAAACCCTAATTTTCAAAACTTGGAATCTTTCAGATCTTATTGGATAGAAAGATACATCTCTTCAAGGAAAGTTTTCCAATGTGCTCCCTTTCTGAAAACAGTGGAGGGAAGCTCCCAGAACAAGAAGCCCTAGTTTTCCAATTTCCTCTGCAAAAATGCCTGTTACTGTTTTTGCGGTATCTCCGAAATTACTGCTCCTCTATGTCTAAAACTTCGGATTGAGGTAGCCTCACCTATCCCTGTTCCAACACCATAGGTTTCATTAGAATTGGTTTCACCAATTGGGACTTCTGATCATTTTCCCAAGGTGACATGTTATAGTACTATTCAGAACAGCGAAGTTGTATGAACTGCCACGTGTCATTGTTTCATCTTCAGGGTCTGAAACTCGGACCACAGAAAGTACAGTCTGTGCCCTTTCTGGAACATCTTCAGAAATGTCATTTGGAACTTTGTAGCCCAAGATATAGTAATTCTCCCTAGGTGTCCTATTTAGGGATGAATTCTGGAAGAGGCTAGAACCCTAACTTGGAGGGATCAGATCTCCCAGAATATAGCGAATCTGAGGTTGAATTTTGGACGAAGTGTACATCAGGATTTTATCTTCAGCTTGTGAAAGTTTCAGCTCCTGCGCCTTCTCCAATCCCGAGATATAGCGAATGTACCAAAACGTATCTATTTTAGTTTTAGTATTTAGGGTTTTTCCAGCTCGAGGTCAAACTAGGGTTTGACTTTCCCGGAGTTTCACCCAACCAGAAATCTTGATCCAGGTCTCTAAAATTCGATTTTTATGAGGAGATAAATCCTATGTCGGGTTCACTCAAAAATTCCTCTTCTGTAAGAAGCCCTAATTTCTCGCACCAAAAACTGAAAATGCTCAGAATCGAATTCCGCTTCGACAGAAAGATGCGCCCTTCAATGGAGAGTCAGCCTAGCATACTTTTATTGATGGAGTGTGGAGAGAGACCCAAAAAGTAAGAAGCCCTAGCTTCTGCAGCTGCACAATGTCTTCTTCTCAGGTTAGCTCTGATACCATGTTAGATTTTTATCATTCAAGCTAGCATTATGATCTTAGGATCTTTAACTGAGAAAATAAAATGCACAGCAATAAACACAAGAGACAAGAGACAAAGAATTTTCCTCGGGGAAACCATAAAGGAGAAAACCCCGCAACTTCCTCAAAGATAGAATCAGCACCAACAGTAAAACCAGAAAACATAAAGATGATCTCCCGATAGCAGTAGTCTCTCTCTTGTCCCAGCAACTTCTCCTCTCACTCATGCGCCCCAATGAGTGAGTGTGTGTGTGATAAATAGAGAGACTCACTCTCTATTTATATTCTTTCGTTCACTTGAAACCCACTCCAACATGTCCACCTCACTTAACACTTACTAACTAGAGCCGACATCTCTAGGAGTGTCTAATGACCCTAGTGCCCCACAACTTGTGGGGACTTTGTCTCCTCCGACGAACAAGGAGGTTTATCCTTAACACAACGGTGGGGACTATTTCCCCAACTTACAATGACTCACCTAGGTTCAACTTCTCTAGGATAGTCTAATAACCCTAGGGCCCCACAACTAAGGGGACTTTAACCCTTGACCAATAGGAGGGTTACCCACAATGACTTGACATGACTTGTTATATTATAGAAACTCCCGATAGGAACATCGGGGCATGACATGACTCAAATACATTACACACACATCCCGGAATAAACATCGAGGTACAATACATAAGATATACAGATGAAAACATTCTGAAGTTACAAATACATCAACGTCATGATAAGACAAAGCACATTGAAATCAGATATCATTCATCCGTGATATGGTTCAGAAGGGAGCTGTGAAGGTCAAGTATGTTCCTACAGAAGAACAAGTAGTAGATGTATTGACTAAGCCTCTAGCTTGTGTAAAGTTTGAATACTTTCGAGACAAGCTTGGTGTAGTCTGAAAGGACCTCTCTCGAAAGAGGGAGTGATAGTAGATGGATGATGGATGCAGTGGTGAGTAGTTCAGTTTAGAGGAGGGAAGTCTGGCTAGGCTTGTTTGGCTCGAAAGGGTTAGTAAGTCAAACGAGGCCTATTGATCCTAGGGGGATTAGTATGTCTGGCTAGGCTTGGTTGGCCTGAAAGGGTTAGTAAGCCAGAGAAGGCTTATTTGGTCCCCAGGGAGATCCATCTGTCTAAGTAGGGTTGTTTGGCTTGAAAGAGTTAAGTAAGTTAGACAAAATGCCCAGATGAATCTACCAGAGAACTCACCGTGATATTGCTCTGAGATGTTGAAGGGCTTGATGTATCCTCGGTATTGTTATACTATTGATTGTTGATGATGGTTGTTGAGATGTTTGATGATTGTTGAGACTATTCTTGCAATATTGTTATACTGTCAATTGCTGATGATGGTTGCTGAGATGTTTGATGATTGTTGAGACGATTGCTGTAGTATTGTTATACTGATGATTGTTAAGATGCTTTTCTATGATTATTGAGATGTTTGATGAGATGTGTTTGTTCAATATTGTTGTGATGTGTGTTTTCTTTAGTATTGATTATTGATGACTGGTTGATTTATTGAGTTAGTACCAATAATGTCACACTGATGATTGTTGATGTATGGTACTTCAGTATTCCTATACTGATGATGTTATCGATGTTCCAACATCTCTATGTTGTATCCATGCACAGATGTTGTAAATAATGAAGTTGCAGATGATGTCTCAGTATCCACATATTGATACTATAAGAAGATGATCCAAAAGATGATCTAGTACTCATATAGTAACGAGATAAAAGATGATCCAGCATTTATACTCTGACGAGATAGACGATGGCTCAATATTCACATATTGATGCTTCAAGAAGAAGACCCAGGAAGATGACTCAGTATTCACATACTGATAGAATAGGATCCAGAAAATGATTTAGTATTCACATACTTATGCTATAAAAATAATCCAGAAGATTATAGAAGATGTCCATATATGCATGAAAGATGAAAATTATAGAAGATGATTTAGCTGAGATCAATGATGAAGATGAAAGATGATGTTCCAAAACTTCCCATGACATATAGAGTCTCACCGTACAGTTGTACAGTTGTAGTAGCATTTGTTGTTGTGGTTGAATACCTTCCTAGTTAAGAGGGAGTGTTAAAATATTGTAACTTTGGAAGATATTACAAATGTATTGATTGTATTCCTCCTTCTGGAGATGAGTTTGGTCTTGTTAGTATCATTGAAAGAATCAATGTAAACCTCTGGATGTAAGTCGGTTCAATAATACCCAAGTGTCAATATAATAAATGTTATTTGTGTTGTCCAGTTGGACAAGTGGGCCCAGTCAGTTAGAGAAGTCGGCCATGCTAGGTTAGAGGTAAAGTCAACTGAAGAATACAAATAGGGAGGCACTCCCCTTCATTTGTACTCAGTCACTCAAATTGTTTTGCAAGAGAGAGAAAGATTAGTGCACCAGAAAGAAGAGAAAAGTAGTTGTCTAGGTTTTACACTGCTCTAGTTGAGTTCTATACTGAGGAAGTTTTGCGGGGTTTTCTCCCTTGTGGTTTCCCTGAGGAAAATCTTTTTGTTCATGTGTTTTTGTGCTTGTTGTTTTTTCAGTGATCTACTAGTGACTAATTGTTTTAAGATATCATCTAAGCAAATTAAGAAAATTCAACACACCTATGCCAATCCTTCTTAGAGTTCCTTTCAGGCTAAGGAAGTGGAATATTTGGGTCATATTGTATCTCATGAAGGTGTCAAAGTGGACCCTAACAAAATTAAGCCTATCACGGAATGGCCAATTCCCAAAACCTTAAAGAATATTAGAGGATTCTTAGGATTGAAAGTCTACCACCGCAAGTTCCTCAATAATTACAGTCAAATAGCAACAACTCCAACAAGGTTATTGAAAAAGGAGGCATTTTCTTGGACTCAAGAAGCAACATAAGATTTTGAAAAACTTAAAGTGGTTATGTGTACAACTCATGTATTAGTCATACATGACTTCAAAAAAACATTTATAGTTTAATGTGATGCTGCAAGGCATGGCATTGGTATATTTTTAATGCAAGAAGGAAGGCCACTTGTCTTTGAGAGTTGCCAACTTAAAGGGAAAAACTTATTGAAACCAATTTATGAAAAGGAAATGTTAGCAATCTTACATGCAATTAACAAATGATGCACTTAACTAATAGGAAGACACCTAAAGGTAAGAACAAATCATGAAAATCTTAAGTACTTCTTGGAGCAAAGATTATATTTATAAGACAAAAAAGTGTTACAAAGATGCTAGGTTATGACTTTGAAATTATCTACAAAAAAGGAAAACAAAATGTGGTGGTAGATGCAAGTTTAAAAAAATATGGCATTAAGGACCTACTATGTGTTATTTCCATTATGCAATATGGTTGAGTAAAAGAAGCAAGGATAACATCGAAACAAGATCAAAAGGAATGCACGATAATTCAACAACTATAAGAAGACCCTAGTCACTAGATGAATTTGTGTGGAAGAATGATTTACTATGGTACCAAGATCACCAATATTTATGTAAAAATTCTTAACTCAAATAAAATGGCATGTTATCACGGATTTTGTAGTTGCCCCGATTGATTGATCCTGTAAAGGATGGAAGGGGGGACAGGCAACCAAACTCATGACTTACGAAAACCCTAACCCCCAAAGGATGGATGGTTGTCACATTGGTTAGGACTTCCTTCACTTTATGCCACTAGAGAAGCCAAAATGATAATGCGAGAGACCCAGATCTATCCTGGAATGAAAGATCTAATGCAAATCACCATGTCAGACTCCTGGCGGAGAATACGTAAGGTGGGTGCCTGAAACCCTAGATTCTAAAGATAAGCCACAAATTAAGGGTGCTTGAGTAAAGGTGGTTAATTATGCTAGTAATGTTACTCAAGTTAAATAATCAGATGGCTTGTGAAGATTTAAATCAGATCAAGGATTTTAGTGTGTCGGTTCAAATGATCAAACCCAGACGCAGGGGAATTTAAGCAGATAATTGTGAAATTCCCAAAATGAAGTTGATATTAAAAATTATGGATTCCATCACGCTAACTTGGATGACAGATTCAGCAATTGGAAGATCCAAGTGAAACTAGACAAAAATACACATAGAAATTGACTTCCATATAGAGAGGGGTGCCCTCTTTCCTAGAGATCAGTGCCTGAAGGTGGGTAAATGAAGTCTACAACTGACACCTAGGAAGGAGAGGAGATTTTGAGGGATGGCCGACAAAACCAATATCGCCAAATTTGCAGATTCCCAATGCAAATTAGTCTGGTGAATTTTCCTACTTCTACTAAGGGTTTTCTGAATAAAAGCAGCAATGGGCAATGCATGAAGAAATTAAACGACAGAGAATTTACTTGTGAAACGTACATAGATTTTGCAGATGGCTTCGAAGATGATGAAGAATGTATCTTTCTTGATCAAATGAGTATCCCGGACAAAGATCTTGGTGATGTGCAGCTTCTACCAGTGACCTTGGCGCCCCCTCCAACCTGTCAAACTAGAGAAATCAAATGGTAAGATAAGCAAACAAGATCTGCAAGATAAAGAAAATAATGGAAATGACAAATCATATAGAAATAATCACTCCTTGAACAGAAAGACCTTAGAGCCGGAGCAAAGTGGGTTTCCCCACAAGTGCGCCCTCTAGCATGCCTCCTTCAACCTACAGATGTATGGGTAAAGGAAAAAATGCAAGATCTATCCCGAAGAAAACTTAGTATAGTAAAACTACAATTCCAATCATCAAATCATCAACTCGTCAACAACACTCAGAGTGTAATCCCAGAAAAATCTTTTTATTCAGTAGTCTGGTGTCAGAGCTCATGAAATACAATGGAGGGGTCACCTCTCTTAAATAGTTTGAAAGTGTGTCCACATTTCAACTAACTATCATCCGACGGTTGAGATTAAGACATCATCAATGGTAGAGATCAAAAGTACAAAGATCATCACATGGATCCAAGTGACCACATCAAAGGGGGGCACACTTTGCTCAAGGATGCCTATCTAAGGTGAAAATCACAATATAACATAAGATGTGACATGATAATACATAAAGGGGGTCACTAAGGGTTTAATTCTCCCTATTCCCCATTACAATTTCATATCATATGATATAACAATGAAATACATCATTAGCCAAGTTGAGGGAGGTGCCCCTTGGGGGGCTTTCCTCACTGACTAAGCCAAAATAAAAATAATCCAGACAAATGCTGACTGAAATCTATTGAAGGATTGTCCGGGATGTTGACACACGTCATCTGCCAAAATTCCAAGCCATTTCCTTGACCCAAGAGGCCAAATCAATTTTTTCAGTGAAATTCCTAGTTCATTTTTGTTGGTACATCCTCTTGAAAATGATAAAATTACCATAACTCTGTCTAGGATGAGAACTGGGGAAAATTTACTGCACTAGATGATTTGGAGACATAGAAGAATGGTATAAGTGACTACTCATACCCCCTGGAACACTGCACCTCTCTAGGAGAACCAAATCATTGCCATCTGTAATAAAATTTGATCATTTGGTCAGTAATAATTTGATAATGATCACTTATTAGGAGATCTAGGGCCAAACTCTCAAAACTGAAATTGCAGTGTTGATCCTGGGCATGTCTGGAACAAATATAAGCCATGTTGTTTTTTGAGTCACTACCTCGGGAACCGTGTTTGACTTGGTCAACTGGGTTGACCAAGTCAAAGTGCCCAAACTGAAGGGGAGAAACTATATCCATATGATCATGCAAGCATCTAGGGTAAAAAATGCTCCAATGGTGTATATCAAAACCAAGCTTAAGTCATGTTATTCATAATCATGGTGACAATAATAGTAATAATAGTAAGTAAGATATACCTCTGCTTCTAAAAAATATCAGAACCTTTTGGAATTCTGTTTGTTCATGCCATACTTACAAAGTGTACACAATGTGCTAGTGTTGGGTGAGGATGGAAAGCAAGGCTAGGTAAAGGGAAATGACTTCTGACTGATTTTGACTAGGTGATCTATTCAAATGATAACTGATACACTCAACCAAAGTGACATGTACATGACAGATAACAATACGGGATGGTGTCTAACAGGTGGATAAAGTACTTGGGCTTGTTTCTTCTAGACTCTAGCAAGTTTTCCTTTGCACTTATTTGCAACATAAATCAACCTTCGAAGGTGGGTGCCCTGAAAGCCTTTTGGGTTCCTATACTAGCAAAGACACAACCTTTGCAATTTAGTCTCACCCTGTTGCCCTATGGAAGCAAATGAGTCGAACACTATACAAAGAGTGAGTGCTCATCCTTTGACCATTGATCTTCTTTTTTTTCAATAACTTTTCCTTTTCACAAGATAGTAGTCAGCCTCCAAGAGCAAGTGCCTTGGAAAACCTTCTGGACTCTAGTAAATGACTAAGGCCTAGACCCGCTGCCAGTGAGCAGTCCATAGCCTCGACGAGTTTGCCTCTCCCTGCTGCCCTTATGCATTAGAGGAAATTTCAACTCAAAATGGGCCTTTTAACTTTTATTCAAATTCCATGTCATCATGTGTTAGCCAATGAAATTGCTTTAAATTTGAAATACCGTATAGGTATTAAACACTTTTTTAATATAAATTTGGGGATAGGTATCATAAAAAAACTACTTTTTTTGTTTGTATTTTTGACATATCTCCCTGTGTTTTTACTCAAATTTCGATCGGGAGAGCTCGTTGGATGCGGAATTTAATTCCGCATCCAACGAGCTCTCCTTATCGAAATTTGAGTAAAAACACAGGAAGATATGTCAAAAATACAAACAAAAAAATAGTTTTTTTCTTTTCTTCCTCCAAAATTAATAAATATTATTTTATTATTTTAACTATTATTTTATTAGTTCATTTTAGGAGGCCCATTTTGAGTTGAAATTTCCTCTAATGGAGGGCAAATGAGCCTTACAGTATACAAAGAATGAGTGATCCACCGCTTAGCCACTTAATACCTTTTAAACTTTTATACTTTTGCATCCTTTAGATATAGCTTTTATGCGTTCCAATTCTTTAGTGTTTAGCAAACACTGTTTGGTGGAGCACCTATTTTAAGGACTAAAGGAGAAATTCCCAGTGAACCCGGTCATACTGGAGCACCTATTTTAAGGACTAAAGGAGAAATTCCCAGTGAACCCGGTCATACTGGCCAAGCCACATACTTCATATCCAGAGACACAAAACAACATGATGGAGTTTGTCATGTACAAGGGTCAAGATGGGGAAAAGATATTCAATCTCACAAGTCTCAATCTTTCTAAGTCATGGGATAAATTTCAATAATGGATGAACGGGATGGATGGGGGTAGGTGACATATGGGACCAACCTAGCACTAAGGTTTATTATTTGTACAAGCATGGAATGAGAAACAATCTTCACAACAAGCCCCTTGATTATTCATAGCACAAGTTTGAGCATTAGTACATATATATAAGCATAGGTCACCATAATCATCCTAACAAGACAAGCATAGGTGTTTGACATACATCATAGAGCAAACTCAAACTATGGAAGCATATACCTGATCTCACCATATATACATGTCTCCATCTAATAGGGCCCCTTTGTGACTGCGTGTACCATATCTAATTTGTTGCTTTGATGAAACAAACTAGGTCATCACTGAAAGCATCTCAATGGACTAATGAATCTCAGTCTTGGCAAGGAAAATGTGATGAACAAGATTTAGAATGGTTGAAGCTGTAATGATACATGTTAATACCCAATGTGAAAAATAGCTCGGAATAAAATAAGAGATGAGTCTGTATGCTGCATCATGGTATCCCATCTGCAAAATGTATATGTGATAACAGGGCCTTCTGGAATTGCACACTTCTCCTATAGGAGGACATTAGGGCTCTTGAAAACATACAACGGGATCAAGAAGGCTTTTTTTGGAAAGGTCTTAAAAATGACGTCCATTTTTTTGTGGTAGAGTGTTTGGTTTGCCAACAATACAAAGGAGAGAATCAAGACACCGGGTTTTCTACAACCATTATCCATACCAAGTCAACGTTGGGAAGAGACCTCAATAGATTTTATCACGTCTTCTAAAGTCAGAAGGAAAGACATTCATCATGATAGTAGCGGATCGACACACAAAGTATGCACAATTCTTCTCTCATCCTTTTAAAGCAAGTAAAGTAGATGCAATATTCATGGAATCGATTCAGAAGCTACATGGAATCCCTATTATTATTGTAAGTGATATAGATCTTATTTTCATTAGCAATTTTTGGACGAAATATTTTCTTTTTTGAGCACTCAATTGGCTCAGAGCTCTTCTTACCATCCTCAATTTGATGGGAAAACTGAGACTGTGAATAAATTCCTATAAGGTATCTCCATTGCTTTGCATATAATAAACAAACACAACGGGTCAAGTGGTTTCCCTTAGCAGAATGGTGGTACAACACATCTTTCCATACTTCATCAAAATGTCAACATTTATGGCAATTTATGGATATCATACTCATTCCATAAGGCTATCATCCTCCTTTCATAGCATCGTCCTTCAAAGAGAAATATAAGGTTCAAATAGTGGAGAATCACATAAAGCACCAACAAGAGATTCTCCAACTATTGAAAGATAACTTGCTATAACACAAAGTACGATGAAACAACAAGCAAATCAACTTCGCAGTGAAAGGCAATTTGAAGTGGGGGATTGGATATATTTTAGGATAAAATCATACAACAAATGTCCCTAAAGAAGCAAAAGAAAGACAATAAATTAGCACCCAAATACTATGGTTCCTATGAGGTGTTGCAGAGGAATGGAAGTATGGCTTACAAGTTGGAGTTTCCTCCATCTTCATGTGTACATCTAGTCTTCCATCTGTCTTTCCTAAAAAAGGTAATTCATGACAAGATCTCATGAAGTGGAAGAACTTGCCAATAGAAGAGACGGCATGGGAAGATGAATTCTTCAAGTATAAACATCCAAAATTAATCAAGTGTTGAGGACAACACTTGTTTGAAGGGAAGGGACATGTTAAGCTCTATATATTGTAACATTGCATTTCTATTGTTATATTAGTGTTGTCTTGATTGGTCGGCTATTACCTTAATTGTAATTGTATGTTGGCTAGAATTGTAATTGTATCATTTGTATCCTAAATATATACCAAGGAGACCTAGCTTTAGGATCATCTCATCTTGTATTCTGTATTGGATACATTGTATAAAGGTTGCCCCTCGAAGAGGTTTCTTATTCATCTATTTTCTTCATTCTTAAGTTGTTAAATTACTCTTTCTTTCTTAACTTATGCTCTTTTTGGGAATTTGGTGCATAACAGCGAATTACATTTGCAAACTGTGTGTTTCGTTGCAATTGGTTTTTCATGGAAACGTCAATGTAAAGTTACATTCAATGAAGATCCTCACCCCCCTACCCCCTTCAAGGGAATTGAGGAGCTTTAAGCAAGAATTCTCTTTTCTCTTTAGAGCTAACTTCAATGTTTTCCCTCGTGATGTTGAATCCCTCCCTATGGGAGGCTGGGATCATATGCTAGCTTGGGATCTTCGTGGTACCCCTATTGTCCAAATTTTGTCATCACTTTGAATCTTGATGTACTTATTTGTTCTCTGAAATAATATATGAAGCATTTTCGAAAAGAAAAATAATACTGAGTGTCTTTTAATCCTAACAGGAAATTAGAATTGTAGAGAGTTGATCCCAGTGATGCATAGTCCATAGAAGATCATAATTACCATTCAATTAACTCCATTTAAGTCCATTCAATTAAATATTAAGAAACTTAAGTATTAATTTGGGCTTTTGCATCCTAGGACTTTGATATCCATGGCACTGGCAAACAATTCTTCATCATAAACTCATAGCACCATACAGTCGATAACAGCAAGTCAAAATCAAAATAATCAGTAGCCAATATATATTATTTGCTTTATGATAAATTAAGCGTTGTCACACGGGCTAACAGGAAGAAGAATGGGCATGCACACGGTATGTGGGCATTCATCCATCTAACTAAACTATACAGAGAAACATACCACCACCACAACCGATCATCATCTACTGATATTTAAAGGGAAAAAGTTATGTATTGCACTTGTAGTGCATTTGATTGACTTTTTCCTCTTATATCTAACATAGTAACAAGAGATGCTAACAGACTTCCTTCAGAACACAAATCCACCTGTTTGCACTAAAATGGAGTAAGATACCCTATTCTGTCTGTCAAAACAAATAAATAATATGTTTCATGTTTCAATTCCATAGGAGCATAAAAACATCTATCCTACTAAGCTTTGCAGTAACATTATGATCTGTAAACCAATTCAAGTCCTGAAATATAGTTTGCTCGTGTGAAAAAACTGTTTGCGATTCTCTTCTTTGACACATCATAAATTATTAAACGAATATAACAAAATTATAGATAATATATATGTTAATTGGTGAAATTAACAAATACTTGCATCACACATGATAAGTGCCATTTCGGGAGAATGCAATCATTTTAGATCATATTAGTTCCAAATTATTAAAATAATCTAGGGCTTGAAGGAAAATATAATCCAAATTAGCAAGAACCATAGGCATTGTATAGGTTTGCTCCTACATAAAGGATGCCTCAATTGCTAATAAATGAATATGCTATTGATGAATTAATAGACATGTATCAATGATCAAGACAATGATAAGAATACACTTTTCTACAAACTAAATCCTATTTTTTCTATAGTTTGCTCGTGTGAAAAACCTGTTTGCGATTCTCTTCTTTGATACATCATACAACTATTAAAAGAATATAACAACAAAATTATAAATAATATCAAATATGTTAATTGGTGAAATTATCACATACTTGCATCACACATGATAAGTGCCATTTTGGGAGAATGCAAGCATTCTAGATCATATTAGTTCCAAATTATTAAAATAAGCTAGGGCTTGAAGGAAAATATAATCCAATTTGGCAAGAACCATAGGCATTGGATAGCTTTGCTTCTACATAAAGGATGCCTCAATTGCTAATAAATGAATACGCTATTGATGAATTAATAGACATGTAACAATGATAAGAATACACTTTTCTACAAACTAAATCCTATTTTTTCTATGTAGCATTTCCCCCTACAGATACCTTGACAAATGTGCAAATCCCCAAAGCTGCCAAAATAAAAATACAAAACAAGAAGTTAGAACTATCAACAAGCAACTAACTTGAATCCACATTAACATGGAAAAAACAAACAAATATATACACAAGAAAAGAAGGTTCAATCCCTACAAGTTCAGGTGATAGTAGCATTGTATATGCTTTTTCAAGTTTTCAGCAGTTGACAAATTTTCTAATATGCTAATTCAAATGACTTGCACGTATTCGCATATCGTATAGAAGATGCAGAGAGGAATTGTAGATTGCATTCATAGGATTATAGGAATTACAATAATATAATTACAATCATATTCCTTGAGCATCAAAATTTGATTGAGAACTCAAACTAAATTTAATGCTTAGACAATTCTAGTTTTTCAACAGTGATTACAAGAAATAAATTAGCAAGTCCATATATGACCAGTATGATAAACAGAAGCTAACTCCATGTTTGGACAGCATGCCCTTTGTTTTCTTGAGCGAATAAAGGTAGATTGGGGCTAACCTAACCAAAGTGAAGCTCAATAAGATGCATCATGTAATGTCACTATAAGTGTATTTGTAATTGATAATTGCATGAGGATAAATGTAGTATGAAATAGGACCAAGTGAAACTTGTATGGTCTAGAGCTCCATGCTAGCAATACTGTAACCATGGGATGTTTATGTAGACAAAAATGGACTAGCAAGTATATTTGAATACCATGAATTGTCCTCTGAAAAATCCAGACCTAAAATTCTAAAACTTCTTAGCCATTTTAGGTCTATGATTACTTATTTCTAAATTGAAATTTTATTCCACAAAAAGAAGCATGCAAGGAAGAAGTTTTTCCTCAACATTGAGAAGTATAAAGAGAGGAAAAACTAGGCCTATGATTACTTTCTTGAATCTTGTTATGATTAACAGTGTCTTGTTTACAATTTACTCTTACAAGATATAGGTGTCCATTCGTTACATCAATAAATCTTGATTCTTCACTAAGTGTTGCATCTAGTGTAGTACTTTCATAGGTATAAAATTTAAATTATTAATTTTCATGAGAATTAAGCCTCCAGGATGGAGATGGAATGAAACGTGTGGCATGCCTTGTGGTAGTCACGGAAATCCATAAGCATTCATAAGAAAAGAAATAAATCCATATAGTCCAAGGCAATCAATTCAGTGTTGCCAAGGCCCAAAATCATCAATACATCACAATATCGGCAAATTTTCCGTGTTTTTCACCTTGCCAATACACTTGACCTAAAACTCACGTTTTTTGAGGTATTTAAATTTTAAATATATCGCGAGTAGGCAAAAATATCGCTTATGGCACCATAAGCTTCCTATAAGTCCAAAATTTTCAATTTTTTTGTTCATTTTAAAAAGGAGAAGCAAGGGATTGAGAGCAATACTCATGGTTTTCCATCATGTTTAGGAGAGGAAATCGAATGCTTTCATCACCATTAGAGGATGTACTCCAATATCATGGGGATTGATTCCCATCCACTGTTTTATTTTTTTGGTAAGTTTTTATAGGCTTAGGGTTCTTATCAATGTTCCCTCTTCTTGCCAAATTTTAAAGAGAGATCTACTACCGTTTATGCCAAATCTAGGACTGTTTTGTTATTTGCAACATTATTATTTTTGGGGGGGCAAATTTCAATGAATCTTACTATCTACTATCTTCATTGTTCAAGCTTGAATCTTAAATTCATTCGTCTTATTTTTTGCCCCAGGTTGAATCTTTGTTGTGTGAAAAATCAATATGCCTAAAGCTTTGGATTTTATGTGGGTATATGGTGAGCCCTTGGAGGGGTTTAATAGGCAAAAATTGACATGCAAGTTGTGTGAAAAGGAAATGACAAGGGGGATCAGTCGATTGAAATACCACCTTGCACAAATTCCTGGGCATGAAGTGGGAATTTGTGAACATGCAACCCCAGAAATTGTTCAAATTGCCAATAAATCACTTCATGATATGAATATGAAGAGAGATCTGAGGGCATTAGTGAGGACTGGGATTGGAAGAAGTAGAACTGGAAGCGGGAACTTTACCTCAGTTGCACCTTCAAGTTCCACAATGCCCTAAACGGAATCAACTTTCTATGTTCCAAGAACCACTCCTAGTGCACAACCTTCTATCAGGTCAATGGTTAAAAGAAAGGAGAAGGCAGAAGCAGACAAGCTTGTGGGTAGGTGTTTTTTATGGAGTGACATTCCTTTCAGCATTGCCAAAACCAAACCCTTCTACCAACCTATGTTTGACGTTGTTGTTGTTGTTGGCCCGAGGTATAAGGTGTAAATTTTCTTTTAAAATTCAAACTAGGGCTAAACAATATATTTAATTGTTACTGAAAACTACACATGAATTTCTTTTACTAGTATTGCAGCGGAAAGTAAATACTGAAAAACATCCACAACATCACATAAATATAGACACAGTGTTTTGGGTATGGAAACCCCCGGATAAAACCCAAGATGGCAAAACCGTGCAGCAGTCAGATATGAAATTTATATTAAGAAAATATGTAACAGTTACAATCCAGCAGTTAATCCACCCAACTTGGCAAATCGTTCCTCTGAAAAATCACTAGACAACCCCAGCTACACTGTACGACCCCTGTTTAGTTGTACGACCTCTACGTCAGCAGTACAGCCCAGCTGTATGGATCTATACAAGTATGACGTCAATAGTACGGAATCCGTATGGCAGCTATACAGTCCTCCTTTGTTGTGTACGGTCCTCCCTCTGTGTGATCTGTACAGTCCGATGCTTTTCCTGGTAGCTAAGCGAATCTCTCGGATGCATGTTCCTCTGTCTTCTCAACAAACTTCTACTTCTGAATTTTCTTTGTCTGTGTGTCCTCTCCACCAAATCTCCTTTTAACTCAATGGCTAAGCGAAAACCCTATTTCTCACTATGGATCAATGGATGTGATCCTCCGGTGAGATCAAAGGACAAGATTAGATTAGCCATCACTTAAATTATTTCACTTTTCACTTTAAAAAAGTGATTCGATTAAGTCAAAATCAAATTAGAATAATTCATGTATTTTCCTAAGTCTAATACTTAGGAAAATCACATTAAATACATTTGTCTTCCTATTTAATGTCTTCCTAGCATGCAAGGACACATGCAATGCTAGAAGACCTTCGTTGTTGCCACTTTCTAACGTAAGGCCCCCACCTTTGATGACTTGAGAGGGCCTATCCTTCAAGCTGAAAAGGTTGACTACACTAAGAGATTGGAGGAGTTTAAGGAGTCATGGGGACTCATAAGATGCACGGTTATGTTGGATGGTTGGACTGATCAGAAGGGTAGGAGCCTTCTTAATTTCTTGGTCAGTTGCTCGAATCATGTTTATTAGATCTGTTGATGCATCTGCACATATCAAAGATGCAGCACTATTATGTGAGTTGTTGGATGGATTCATCCAAGAGATAGGTCCACATAATGTTGTCCAAATCATATCGGATAACACTGCTAATTATGTGGTTGCTGGCAAGTTGCGTATGATGAGGCATCTAACCTTGTTTTGGACTCCTTGTGCTACACATTGCATCGATTTCATGCTAGAGAATATGGGCAAAATTCCTTTCATCAAAGATATTGTTGATTCATCTAGGAGCATCACAAAATTTATATATAATCATACATTTGTGCTCAGCTTGATGAGACAATTCACAAATAAAAGGGTGTTGGTGCGTCCGGCAATCACGCGTTTTGCCACAAGCTTCATTTCACTTTGATCTCTCTTGGCTTGTATGTGGGAGATTAAGAGAATGTTCCTTTCAAATGAGTGGCATGCATTGTCATTTAGCACAAAACCGTAGGGGCAAGCCATATATAGGCTAGTGTCACTCCAGGAGAGCTTTTGGGCAGGAGTGGAGGAGATGTGTGCCATTAGTGAACCTTTGGTAAAGGTTCTTCGCTTGGTTAATGGAGACAAGCCCTCCATGGGCTACTTGTATGAGGCCATGGATAGGGCCAAAGAATCCATCCGTGCATATTATGAGGACAAGGCGAATGAGGGGGATGAGGGGTATGAGAGAAGATTATTGATATGGAAGGTCATTGATGAGCAATGGAATAATACACTCCATTGCCCTATTCATGCTGCAAGGATCTACCTCAACCCCGCATTCTCCTACTCTTGTGGTTTTAGATTTGATGATGAGGTTATGGATGGATTCCTCACATGTGTTCAGAGGATGGTGCTAGATCCGCAAGAACGTGCAGAGATTTCTAAAGAAATGGAGATATATAGGATGGTTGGTGGGACATTTGGCTTTGACATGGTTGTTCATGATAGGAAGACCAAAATGCCAGGTAAGCTTCAAGTTCATTTTATTGCAAATTTAAATGGCTCTTCTCCATTTGTTTCAAACTTTAAAATCTCAATGTTATTTCTTTAATTATGTTTCTAACTTTCTACTTTCTCTTATTTGTTCTAGATGCTTGGTGGACAAGCTATGGCCGAAAAGTACCCCGGTTACAAAAGATTGGCATTCGGGTGCTAATGTTGATTTTTCCTGTGCAGCATCGAGAGCCATTCTCTTAGGAGAATGGGGACATCTGGTCAGGGACCAGGATGTGGAACCAGTCCAGCACTGGGAGACTCAACCTTGAGTTGAGTAACCATTCTGTTGAATGGAGACATATGGTCAAGGACCAGGATGTGGAACAAGTCCAGCACTGGGGGACTCATCCTAGAACTGAGTGACCATTTTGTTGAATGGAGACATCTGGTCAGGGAGCGGGATGTGAAACTAGTCCAGCACTGGGGAACTCAGCCTAGAGTTGAGTGGAACTCGGCCTAGAGTTGAGTGGCCATTCTTTGAATGGAGGCACCTAATCAGTTACCAGGAATTTAACCTAGTCCAGGACTAGGGACTCAGCCTGGGGCTGAGGGCCATTCTCCAAGAGAATGCAAGCGCTTGGTCTGTTACCAAGTATTTGACCTTGGGTCAAATTATGCAACCTATGGCTGAGGCACCTGGCTAGTTACAAGGATATCACTATAAGCCCTAGATCAGGTCTGGGCATGTGAGGCACTCCTTCCCTCGATCTGTGGGCTTTGTGATCTTCTCCAGGGATTAGCTACCCCTGGTTAAGACACCTAGTAACCGATCTTGGTGGCACCAGAAGTTTGAGATAAAAGCATTAGTAATTCTCTCTATTTATGAGGATGTACTTTGAGTGGGTTTGAAGGACCCTATGAGCACTTGTTTTGACCACAGGGCACCTGGTAAAATACATAAGGACCTTTGGACCACAGGACACTTGAATAAGGACTAAAGGTAAAAATACATAAGGACCTTTGGACCACAGGCCACTTGAAGAAGGCTTAAAGGAAAAAGTCAAAACTACATAAAGTACTTGGAAAAGACCAAAAGGTAAAAGTCAAAAATACATAAGGACCCTTGGACTACCAAGGAGTCAAAGTGAAAGTGAAAAAAGATCTTTAGTACCATTAAAGGAAAAAGTCAAAAAGATAAAAGAATAAAAGAATATTATTTTGTTCTTTTGAATTATGGTTCACTTACAGGTGATTCAAGGCTATAAATGAAGATCAACTTCATTTCATTTGTACACACTTGATCATGATCCGCAGTTGCTCCAAAAGGAGATTCTCGCTGGTTTTGAAGGAAGAGAAGTTTTGTTTTTGTGTATGTGCTAGCATGGAGGTTTCTAGCTAGGGCATCTACACTCTTGCTACAATCTCACCCTAGGCATCTAGGGCAGCTTCATCCCTATGCTACAGCAAACCCTAGCAGCTAGGGCATCATCACTTCTTCATTTTTTACCCTACAACTAGGGTATTCATAGCCTAACTCTAAGTCTACTAAGGTTTTCTCTTCAAGATTTGTACCCTAACCCTCCCAGTAGCAGTAGTCAACTTATATCCACAACTAGCTGGAAAGTCAGATCTAGGGTCTTCACCCTAGCACCCTCAACCATCACGGGTAGCAGGAAAATCTTCATGGGTTGGTTGACTGTGGGCTTGGGAAGCACTAACAGGTTGTCATCTCTTCACGGGAAGCATTAAAACCTCCACAACAGACCCTAGCATACCCTTGGGCAGCTCTTCTTCTCTCACGGCAGCCCTTCTCCAGCTTGGGCATCCCTAGCAAGGATGCTATCTACTCTCAGCAACAGACAGAACTTCTCGGGCAGGCAGACAGGTCACTCAAGCAGCAGCAGCAGGCTTCCTAAGCATCCGAGCAAGCCGGATCTGCCCTCAGGCAGATTATTTAGAGCTTGGGCAAGCAGAAAGAGGGCTCGGACAGGGCTCAGGAAAATAGAAAGAAGTCTAGGCAGGAAACAACAGGTTCCGAGCAACCTGGTGGAAATCCGGGCAGTCTAGTTGTCACGTCCCCTCCCGTCTACCCAAGAGGGAACGTGACCATGATGCTATCAATCCGGGCAAACTAAGCCCCATGAACATAAATATAAAAATTGCATTGAACTTGAACATACACAGATGCATAAATTATCAATATACAGCGAAAGCATTTAACATGTTCATATTAATCAATAAGCACATACAGTTGTAGAGATAAATTAGACAAGAGATACTTATCTTAGAAGAAGCTTGTCCCGCAACCAGCTACGTCACTGCAACGTTCCACCCAATCATAGGCTAGTGTGCTCATCAATATCTCAGCAACACTGCCACCCCCGAGCTGTGCATGATTCCCACAAGGAATAAGGGAACACTAGCAGACTCACACATAGCCAGGGATTTATAAAAATTCAGCCAAGCCAACACAGTTGGGTTTATCATGCTACAAAGGAGATGGAAAGGTTGATTGCTAAGCTAGTGAGCTCAACCACAGAGCTATGGACACCTGCACCAGATCTAGCCTGGCTTCTAAAACATCTACACACCCAACACAAGGAGCATCCCCTTCTCTGTTACACAGTCCCTCAGGCTATGCCTTCCTTTCCAGTGGTATTCAGGGTGTGCAAAGAAGAAAACCAGCCCCCTATATCTGTCTGTGAGGTTCCTTCTCACCCTAGTTTTATCAAGCTAGTTTAGACCCCATTTCCACTCCCAAACAAGTTCAGAGACCAAACAAAGATGTACACACAGCAATTACAGTTCTGGGATTGAAGGAAAACATCACAGAGGCCAGAATCGGGAATGGCAATTGAGTAAAATAGCTCAGCCTGTGCAATTCCATTTCCACAGTCATTTATGGCCCTAACGTGGCCAAAACGGACTCAACAGCACCCAAAATTCGTGGGTCTCTTCTCCCACTCGCTGGCATTACCAAAAACGAATTTCCAACTTGAGGAAAATGAGGAAAACGAAAGGAAAACGTGAGGAAGACAACCCAATCCATAGGCATTACAAAAACGACCTCCCATCCATGGGAAAGATGAGGTAAACAGCTAAAATCGTGGATGGATACACACCAAAAGCTCTAGCTGCCTGAGAGAGCTCACGTGAATCAGAGAAAATGGTGAGGAAGATGAAAAACGTGAATGCAGAATGCCAGGAGCTCCAAAAACGTGGGGAAAGACAACCTCCATCCATGAGGGAATGGGCAGCATTTTTGGGCAATAACTTGCCCCATAAGTCAAAATCGCGTTTCCCAAAAACTAATGGCTTCTCCCATTCGAATTTGGACTGCCATACCTTGCCCATCCCATGCAATAACCAACTCAACCAACTTTAAGCAATAATAAATGGTTGGGTGAATAAGACAAGAAAGGTAGTTGACAGTTTGATGGGTTCTCCCTTTGACATTTGGTTTTTCCCCATTGGCCCAAGGGTTTGAATATCTCCCCCGCCCCTTATCCTTAGGAAATCATGCCCCCATCTCATTATCGTTGCATTGACATAGCTGGTTGTGGGTTTTTAATTAAATTGCATATTTACATGATGTCCAAAATTATAATGTGTCGGCTAGCACAAAATACCATCGACAAAGATTTTTAATCGCCGAAACATAAAACGCTAAATCGATAATGGGGCTTTTGCCTTTAGCTCCACACCATGATTAAATACAATATTCACATCATATACATTTAATGCAAACGAGGTCAAAACCGGGGTGTTACACTAGTAGAATTTTGTGCAGCACAAAAATAGACCCGAGCGGCAAGGAGAAGATCTCGGGCAGTTGTCTATGGAAATTCAGGTAGTCTGGGCAGGCAGCAGCAACATCCGGGCAAAAGAACAGGCAGATCCGGGCAGCTCAGGCAATGTATGGAAGTCTGTTGAATTTTACAGGTTAGATGATTTTTAATACCAATAATAAACTTCAATACATGAACATATAAAAACTTAGGTAAAATTTAAACTGTAATAAAGTTTAACAACATAACTTTCATTTCTTTGAACCTAACGCTCTGTTGGTCACTGCGTTAACTTTAACGCTCTGCTGGTCACTGCGTTAAAGTTGATCCTTGAGATGTTTCACCAAATGTCATGTAAATAACATGTGCAGTAAAATAAATCTTCAATAAACTACAGAGGATGACTAAGTTAAATAATCAAAACCATTAGTTGGATCCACCTTATACTCAGATAGTTCTGAGTTTGATCTTGTCATTGAAAGGACAAGTCAAACTCGTTAAACCATATACGTACCTTGAGAGAAAGAGGGGTTAGGTAGGAGTAATTAGATGCTGAGTTTGATCTTCAATCAATTAGCAGTGCAGGCATAAAATCAAGCAAGTGACCAAAGGTAAGAAAAAACACACAGGTGTTGTAGACTTCGATAGGCAAACACCCTTAAGAACTAACGCAGAGTTCAATCATAGAGACAGGTCTAGAGATACGACCGTAAGCACTCACCCACAGATCTCACAAAGAGATCAAGTTCAGCCCGTGATTTCTCACGCTGAGGACAAACAAAAAAACGCAGAGAGAGAGGTAAGCCTGTGACCTCCCATGCTGAAGACAAAATCGCAAAGAGAAAGGCAATCCCACGCTGAAGATAAAATCGTAAAGAGAAAGGTAAGCCCACGCTGAAGACAAAATCGCAAAGAGAAACCCGTGAGAGAAATGCTGGGCAGATATCACCGTGCTCAGGACAGAAGATGTAGAGATCAAGCACAAGCACGAGAAGAGACCAGAGACAGACCCAAGGAATAAAACGCAGAGATCACCTTGCACAGATTAATGCCGAGTGAATCCGGAGATGAACCCGCAGAGGATAAGTATGGAGCAGAGATCACCGGAAAAGAAATCGCTGATAAAAAATACGTAAGGAAGAAGACCGAGAAAAGAAATCATGCTGAGATAAATCGTAGTCATAAAATCGCAGACCTGATGGAATCATAAATCGAGAGGCTAGGAAAGGTGATACTCTAATGTAAATGTACGCTCATTTTATAATGTTTACAAGTTAAAAAACATGGTCCAACGATATACAAAAGATGGTCCACATATAATCATAAAATAACTTAGGGTAAGATAAAGTGGCCCAATAATAGAAAGTCAAAGTGTCTCAAACATGAGATAAGACTAAAAAGGTCAAAAAAATCTTTATTAATAAAATCATAAGACTATAAAATAATTAAATAATTTATAATAAAGTCATAAAATGAAAATCTAAAGGTCCAACATAAAGTGGCTAGTCCAAAACCATAAGTAGGTTAACCGTAAGTGAGTTAAAGGGTCTTTTTAACAAAACATAAGGTAACCATAACAATACTAGGTCCAATGGTCTTTAATAGCTAATTAGGTAAATACACTCCATAAAGTAGGAGTCATCATAATCAAAGGTGAATACAAGTGAGAGTGCTAAGACCAAGTAAGAATAGGACCATGAGTCAACAACCACAAGATCAAAGTGAACTAAGCAATCAAATAGGACCAACAAGACCAAATACTTTTCTCTCTCTCAAGGTACATAGTTTTATATATTTTGTCATCACTATATAAGGGGGAATGTAACACCTCAGTTTTGACCCCGATGCATTAAATATACATGATATATATATTGTAATTAATCATGGTGTGGAGCTAAAGGCAAAAGCCCCACCATCTATATGGTTGTGTTATGTTTCGACGATTGGAATCATTGCCGATGGTATATCGTGATATATGGTACATATTAGTTTTGGCATCATGTAAATATGCATTTTTTTTAATTAAATGAACCCCAACCAGCTATGTCAATGCAACTATATTGAAAAGGGCATGATTTTCCCAAGGATAAGGGAAGGAAATTGTTAAACTTTGAACCTATGGGGAAAAGCCATGTGTCAACCACCCATTAAATACTTATGTTGTTAGCTGGGGGCAGTTATTGCTGGGTAGTGGTGGGTGGCAGGCTTGCCCCCACGCACACTCCACCAGCTGGGTCATTCCTTTACATGGGCAGGGAAAACAAGGGGGGGATGCTTCCACTCTCCCACGCTCTCCATTTTCTTGCTCACTCTCACGCAAACGGGGTTTTCTCACCTTCTCACGCACAGGATTCTGCGTCGTTTTAACCAGGTAGCGAGCTAAGGAGATGTTCTCTCTGTCAACCACGATTTTTCCCTGTGAATAGTCCATTCACGTTCTGTGTGTGCATGTTCTCCATACCGATTTGTGGCCGGTGTATGTTTTCCTCCTGTCCATGCCGAGAATCTGATTTCTCTTCCTTTTCGGGCTGTGTAATTGTCCCGTTGCTTCATTATTGAGACAGGGGCGGTTGTTTTCCCCACATTGTTCGTTGCTGTGGTTCCAGTTACGTTTTGGCCTTGCTGTAGGTTATTGTGAGTCGTTTTGGACACGATAGGGCCAAGAACAACTCAGGGTTCGATTTTCCCCTGTCCAAGCTGTGAATTGCTTGTTTGCTGCATGTATGCAGTGGTTGGTCTTCGGACTGTTTTTGGAGTGGGGACGTTACATATGAGGGCTTGGGTTGCTTGATAAACCTGGTGTGTTGGGAGCCACACAGACAGAGCTAGAGGGTTGGCTTTCTTCTCCACAACCCCTGAATAGCACTGAAAGAGAAGTCAGGGCCTAAGGGACTGTGTAGTAGAGAAGGGACTGATTCCTTGTGTTGGGTGTGTGTGGGTGTCCTAGAAGTCAGGCTAATTCTGGTGTAGGCGTCCTTAGCTCTACAATGAGCTCACCAGCTTAGCATTCAGCTTTTCCCAGCTCCTTGTTGGCCTGATAAACCCAACTGTGTTGGCTTGGCTGTTTTGTGTATCCTTGGCTATGTGTAAGCATGCTTGTTCCTTATTCCTTGGGGGATCATGTCCAACTCAGGGGTGGCAACATTGCTGAGAGATTAAGGAGCACGCTGGCCTATGGTTGCGTGGAACGTTGCAGCAACGTAGCTGGTTGCAGGACAAGTTCTTTATAAGATGAGTATTCTTGACCATTTCGTTTCTGCGATCATATTTACTGTTAATGAATTATAATGAACATGTTGAATGCTGAATGAATGTATGTTTGCTTCCGCTGTGTATGTGAATGATTATGCATCTTAACATGTTTTAGGTTCAAGCATTTCGGTTTTATATATGTTCATGTTCATGGGGCGGTTTGCCCGAATGGTTAATGGCATGGCAGCATCCTCTTCACCGGTCGGAGGGTCGAGGACGTTACATTGTGGTATCAGAGCGCATGTTGCAACATGGGCCTCCATGGGCCGTGAGAATCATTGACAGAGGCGGGTTGCCAGACGGTCGCAGGAAGAAAATCTGTGAATGACAGGAAATTTCACAAAATTTCTCTCAATGTTGAGATCGTCGGATCATCGGAGGACTTAGTCTGAAGCTCCTCCGATGCATCGGACAGCCTAGACAGAAGTCCGCCCGACGGGAAGCTGGCAGAAAGGAAAATTTCGGAATTGTCGAAGTTTGGAAGTTATCGGCGGTCGACCAAAGAAAGATGATGGGGGCGCCGATACGTCGGCTCAGTCTGGCTGAAGATCGCCAAAACATCGAAGTATTTAGGCGGAAGGGTTTTCGATGCCACTGGAGGTAAAAGGTTGACAACGGAGCCAAAAAGAAATTTTCGCCGAAATTTCTGTAAGTATGAAAATTGTCAAAAAATTTTAGTTGATCGAGGAGTCACAGTGTCGGCGGAGATCACTAGAAGACCGCCGAAACGCCGGCGAAAATTAGACGATGAAGCAGCCGATGCGGCGGCAAATGTCGGCGAAAATTAGAGGATCAGAGTGCCGAGACTTTCGGCTGGAAAAGAAGGAAGGCGCCGCAACGGCGGCAGAAAATAGATGATGAAGGTGCCGATACGTCGACGAGAAAAGGGTGATGGAACCGACACAGCGGCAAAAGGAAGAAGTGTCAAAAATCGTCAGAAGTTGATCACTGATGTGGAGCCGCAGTGTCGGCGTTGATCTCCCAAAGACTGCTGAAACGCTGAGGAATTTTAGTGGATCGGGTAGCCGACGCGGCGGCGGACGAAGGAGGAAGTCTCGCCGAAGTGATAAAGACGTCAGAGAATTTTAGTTGTTCGAGCAGCCGATACATCAGAAAAACTTAGTTGATGGGTCCGCCGATATGTCGGAAAAAACTTAGTGGATTGAACCGTCGATGAGCGACGGAAGAATTTAGTTGTTTGGACCGCCGAAGTGTCGGAAGCCTAGTCAACTAAGGATTCGATACGTCGGAAAATTAGTTGGGAAGAGACACGATTTGATGAAGGAAAATTTTGAGTTTTCAGTGGGATTTTTTAGCAAATTTCAGCAGTTTTCAGTAGATTTTCAAAGATGAAAAGGAGAAAAGTGGCAGCGATCTTATGCGCCAGATTGCGCAAAAATCAAAGATTTACAAAAAAAATAGACAGACGTTCTTTGATGAAGAAAATTTTGTGTTTGGGCAAAATTGTTATTTTATGATTTTTCTAGGAGAAGGTAAGTAATTCTGATTTATATCAATGTTATGCATCTAACAGTTGTCTTACTAACACGTTTGCAGAATCATAGACACCTTCAAGGGTCGTATTCCAGGTAGTGCAGTTTGGTAAGTAAGTGGTGGTTTAGTTATGAGAACCCATGACAGATATGATGCTCGGGATTCTTACGAGCGTGCACGAGATGCCATGGGAGAAAATGTCCGTAATGGAAATGATGACATAGAGTCTAATGGAAGGAGATTCCAAGAGACACCATCAGATGTTGCAGCCACCATGAGGAGCTTGATTAAAGCCCAGGAAGAGCAGCATCAGTTGAATGCTGCTATGTTGCAGAGCTTGACAGACTTGCAAAGAAAGATAGACTCTGGACGGGGTACAGCAAGACCAGAAGGCAGTAAGAGCAGTACTAGGAGAAGGAGAAGGACTTCTAGTGGATCATCTGACTCCGAAGAATCCAGCGGGGATTCAAGCTCATCTTCTCGTAAAAGAAAAAGAAGGAGATAGGGATCGCTCTCGGGATGAATTTAAGAAGGCTAAGCCTCCTACATTTGATGGTGAGGTAAGGACTAGACAAGAGGCTGGAGCTTGGCTTCTTGGGATAAAGAAGTACTTCCAAGTTCAGGATTATTCGGGAAACATGAAGGCAAGAGTTGCCATATTCAATCTGAATGGAAGAGCATCCATTTGGTGGGAACACTTCAAGCAAGTAAAGAGGATCAGTGAAAGGAGACTGAAGTGGAAATAGTTCAAGAAGTATTTCAAGCAAAAATACCTCTCTGACAGGTATTATGATGACAAGATTAAGGAATTCCATGAGCTGAGATTGGGACAGCAGACCATGGAAGGGTATGCAAATAAGTTCTTGGAATTGTTGAGGTATGTCCGGTACATCAGAGATGAAAAAGTGAAGGTCCAGCGGTTTCTGAGTGGATTGCCTCAGTCTTACAAAGACGGAATTGAGTTTTATGAACCTAGAACTCTTGAAGAAGCAATCAGGAAGGCTAAGTATTGCTATGAGCAAAGCAAAGGTAAACCTGATTACCATAAGGCATGGAAGGACAAGAAGAATGAGAAGTTTGACCAGAGAAAGAAAGGTTTCAAACCTTCTAACTTCAAGAATCAGCAAAAGCAGCCATCCCAAGCTACGAGTAAGCCAGTTGGAGTGATAGGAGAAGAGCCTAAAGGATCCACAACAAAATAGAGGACAACTTCAATGTTGGGGATGTAAAGGACCCCACATGCACAGAGATTGTCCACTCGGGAATGAGGGTGCAAGACCAGCTTACAACATTCAAGAAGCAGAAACAATGGGTCAAGTAGCAAGGGCAGTCCCTAGGATTTATGCAGCACTGGAGGACCGCCAGGCAGATCACCAGTCAACTGTGGTTGAAGTTGCAGGTAAGATTGTTGAGCAATCTGTTTCTATTTTGATTGACCCTGGTTCTACTCACAGTTACATTACTCCTAGAGTAGTGGAGATTTGTGCTTTTAAGAAAGTAAAGCATAGAAAACCTTGGTTAGTTCAGCTAGCCACTAGAACTAAGAGAAAGGTCAGTGAAGTGGTAGAGAAATGTCCATTGGTCATGAATGGGTTGGTCACTTATGTAGATCTGAATGTTCTACCACTTGGTTCCTATGATGTTCTTATTGGAATGGATTGGTTAGAAGCTCACAAAGTGAAGCTTGACTGTTATAATAAGACTTTTGAATGCATGGATGAAGAAGGGAACCCAGTAGTGGTGAAAGGTATTCCAAAGGTGATTTCAGTAAGGCAAGTTTCAGCAATGCAGTTGAAGAAGTTCTGTAGGAAGGGTTGCCAGTTGTATGCAGCTCATATTTTAGAGGCAACAGGGGATGAAGCCCCTCGGTTGGAGGACTATCAGGTGTTACAAGAATTCAAGGATGTGTTTCCTGATGAGATTCCAGGACTTCCTCCAAAGAGGGACATTGATTTCACAATTGAACTTGTGCCAGGAGCAGCATCAGTGTCCAAGACACCCTACAAGATGAGTACACCAAAGATGCTAGAGTTGAAGATGCAACTGCAAGAATTGTTGGAAAAGAAGTATATCCGGCCAAGTGTGTCTCCCTGGGGAGCACCAGTTCTGTCTGTAAAGAAGAAAGATGGTACACTTAGGTTATGTATTGATTACAGACAATTGAACAAGGTTACTGTGAAGAATAAATATCCTTTGCCCAGGATTGATGACCTTTTTGATCAAATGAGAGGAGCAAAGGTATTTTCGAAGATTGACTTGAGATCTGGTTACCATCAGGTGAGAATCAAGGATGAAGACATTCATAAGACAGCCTTCAGAACAAGGTATGGACATTATGAGTTTGTAGTGGTACCATTTGGTCTCACAAATGCACCAGCTACATTTATGTGCCTTATGAACAGTGTCTTCAGCAGGTGTTTGGACAAATTTGTTCTTGTTTTCCTTGATGACATTCTTGTTTATTCTAAGAATGAGGAAGAACATGAAGAGCATTTGAGATTGACATTGCAATTGCTTAGGGAGCATTAGCTATATGCAAAGCTGAGCAGGTGTGACTTCTATAGAGATAGAATTTAGTATTTGGGTCACATTATCTCAGAAGAGAGTATAACTGTGGACCCTGAAAAGATTGAAGTGATTATGAATTGGCCTACTCCAAGAAATGTGACAGATGTAAGTCTTTTATGGGACTTGCAGGATACTACAGGAGATTCATTGAGGGATTCTCCAAAGTTGCACATGCCATCACTTCTTTCCAAAAGAAGGGGATAAAGTTTGAATGGACATCGAGGTGTGAAGAAAACTTCCAGCAGTTGAAGAATCTTCTCACCAGTGCACCAGTATTGAAAGTTGCAGATCCAGAAAAAGATTTTGTGGTGTGTACCGATGCATGCAGACAAGGGCTTGGAGGAGTCCTTATGCAAGACAACCACGTGATATGTTATGAGTCGAGAAAGTTGAAGGAGCATGAGAAGAACTATGCCACTCATGATCTAGAGCTTACAGCCATAGTACATGCCCTCAAGATGTGGAGGCACCACTTGATAGGTAGAAGATTTGAGCTCAGGATAGACCATTGTGGTCTGAAGTATCTATTTGATTAGCCTACTCTGAATGCTAGGCAAGCGAGATGGCTGGAGTTTTTATGTGAGTTTGATTTTGAAATCAAGCACATAAAGGGAAAAGAGAATAAGGTAGCTAATGCACTCAGCAGGAAGGTGCAGGACATGCATGTGGCATCTCTTAGTATTTGCCTAATCATATTTGAGGCAGCAGATTGCTAATCATACTGCCAGAGATGAATTGTATGAGCTGGTAAAAGACAAATTGCAGCAACAAAGTCTTGAGAAGAGGTATGAGGGATATAAATTGAAAGAAGATGGACTTCTTACTTATAAAGGTAGAATTTATATTCCAAATATAGCAGATTTGAGGAGAGTTGTTATGGATGAGATCCATCAAGCTCCGTATTCTGGTCACCCAGGATACCAGAAGATGATTGATACCGCTAGAAAGCAGTACTTTTGGCCAGGAATGAAAAAAGATATGGCTGAATACATTTCAAGCTGCATGAAATGTTAGCAGGTAAAGGTGGAGCATCAACACCCAGCAGGTTTGTTGCAGCCTTTGCCAGTTCCAAAATGGAAATGGGAAGTTATTTCCATGGATTTTATTACAGGATTGCCAATGACTTGGAGACAGCATGATTCCATCATGGTTGTGGTAGACAGGTTGACAAAGGCAGCACATTTTATACCGGTGAAGTCTATGAATAAGACTGATGACATTGCAAGGATCTTCATGAAGGAGATTTTCAAATTGCATGGATTGCCTAAGGCAATAGTCTCTGACAAAGATGTCAAGTTCACTTCCAATTTTTGGAAGCGGTTGTTTGCAGATTTGGGTACAAAGCTAAACTTCAGCACTGCATACCATCCTCAGACAGATGGGCAGACAGAGAGGGTTAATAAGGTGCTCGAAGATATGCTTCGCATGTACGTGATGGACAAACCAACCAAGTGGGAAGATTACTTACACTTGGTAGAGTTTGCTTATAACAATGGACAGCAGGCATCATTGGGGATGAGTCCGTATGAAGCTTTGTATGGAAGAAGGTGTAGGACACCAGTGACTTGGGATAATCCAGTGAACAGGGTTGTACTTGGTCTAGAATTGCTCAAGGAAATGGAGCAAGAGGTTGTAAAGATCAGGTAGAATCTGAAAGCAGCACAGGACAGACAAAAAAGCTATGCAAATAAGCATAGGGTGAATAGGGAGTTCAGCGTTGGGGATCATGTTTACCTCAAAGTGAGGGCAAGGAAGAGTTCCTTGAAGCTTGGAAGTTGTGCCAAGCTGTCACCAAGATATTGTGGGTCGTTTGAAGTGCTTGAAAGAATAGGACCAGTTGCATATAGACTTGCATTGCCTGCTAACACTAGAGCTCATAATGTTTTTCATGTTTCTTTGCTTAAGAGATATGTACATGAACCTAACCATGTGATAAATTGGGATGTGATTCAGGTGGAACCCGAGGGAGAGTTCCGAACCGAGCCAATGCGCATCCTCGACAGGAAGGTCACAATGCTCCGGAACCGGGCCACAGAGCAGGTAAAGGTGCAATGGGAGCACTACGGACCTAAAGAGGCTACACGAGAGCTGGAGGATGCCATGCGATTGGCACATCCATTTTTGTTCAATCCTGCGGAACACTGAGGCGGTACCAATGTAGCATTTTGTTCAAATTTTTGTAAAGCACTGAGGACAATGCTATTGAAGGGGGAGGGGAATGTAACACCTCGGTTTTGACCCCGATGCATTAAATATACATGATATATATATTGTAATTAATCATGGTGTGGAGCTAAAGGCAAAAGCCCCACCATCTATTTGGTTTTGTTATGTTTCGGCGATTGGAATCATTGCCGATGGTATATCGTGATATACGGCACATATTAGTTTTGGCATCATGTAAATATGCATTTTTTTTAATTAAATGAACCCCAACCAGCTATGTCAATGCAACTATATTGAAAAGGGCATGATTTTCCCAAGGATAAGGGGAGGGAATTGTTAAACGTTGAACCTATGGGGAAAATCCATGTGTCAACCACCCATTAAATACTTCTGTTGTTAAATGGGGGCAGTTATTGCTGGGTAGTGGTGGGTGGCAGGCTTGCCCCCACGCACACTCCACCAGCTGGGTCATTCCTTTACGTGGGCGGGGAAAACAAGGGGGGGGACGGTTCCACTCTCCCACGCTCTCCATTTTCTTGCTCACTCTCACACAGACGGGGTTTTCTCACCTTCTCACGCACAGGATTCTGCATCGTTTTACCCAGGCAGCGAGCTGAGGAGATGTTCTCTCTGTCACCCACGATTTTTCCCTGTGAATAGTCCATTCACATTTTGTGTGTGCATGTTCTCCATACCGATTTGTGGCCGATGTATGTTTTCCTCCTATCCATGCCGAGAATCTGATTTCTCTTCCATTTCGGGCTATGTAATTGTCCCGTTGCTTCTTTATTGAGACAGGAGCGGTTGTTTTCCCCACATTGTTCGTTGATGTGGTTCCAGTTACGTTTTGGCCTTGCTGTAGGTTATTGTGAGTCGTTTTGGCCACAATAGGGCCAAGAACGACTCAGGGTTCGATTTTCCCCTGTCCAAGTTGTGAATTGCTTGTTTGCTGCATGTATGCAGTGGTTGGTCTTCGGACTGTTTTTGGAGTGGGGACGTTACATATGAGGACTTAGGTTGCTTGATAAACCTGGTGTGTTGGGAGCCACACAAACAGAGCTATAGGGCTAGATTTCTTCTCCATAACCCCTGAATAGCACTGGAAGGGAAGTCAGGGCCTGAGGGACTGTGTAGCAGAGAAGGGACCGATTCCTTGTGTTGGGTGTGTGTGGGTGTCCTAGAAGTCAGGCTAGTTCTGGTGTAGGCATCCTTAGCTCTGCAATGAGCTCACCAACTTAGCATTCAGCTTTTCCCAGCTCCTTGTTGGCTTGATAAACCCAACTGTGTTGGCTTGGTTGTTTTGTGTATCCTTGGCTATGTGTAAGCCTACTTGTTCCTTATTCCTTGGAGGAGCATGCCCAGCTCGGGGGTGGCAGCGTTGCTGAGAGATTATGGAGCACGCTGGCCTATGGTTGGGTGGAACGTTGCAGCGACATAGCTGGTTGCGGGACGAGTTCTTTATAAGATGAGTATTCTTGACCATTTCATTTTTGCGATCATATTTACTGTTAATGAATTATAATGAACATGTTGAATGCTGAATGAATGTATGTTTGCTTCCGCTGTGTATGTGAATGATTATGCATCTTAACATGTTTTATGTTCAAGCATTTCGGTTTTATATATGTTCATGTTCATGGGGCGGTTTGCCCGGATGGTTAATGGCATGGTAGCGTCCTCTTCGTCGGTCGGAGATAAGACCAACAAGACCAAATACTTTTCTCTCTCTCAAGGTACATAGTTTTATATATTTTGTCATCATTGTATAAAGGGGAAGATCCAAACGGATGGTACAATCCTTTTGTCCTTGACACTGCTCCTAAGGGTTAGGTACCAGGGACATAGTCAAGGGGTGGCTAGTCCCTTGAAAAGCAACATAGCAATAACCGATTAGGAGAGGGGATATCATTAACCTCCATTCTTAATGAATGGCTTTCAGCCTTAGGCTGAGTTTTAGTCTCACACTGAATCAAGTTGATCAATCCCTGGACCCTAACCGGGTCCTCTATTCTCTCGTAGAATGATTCTCAATACTAAGCTAAGTTTCAGTCTCACACTGAAAATTGATCAACTCCCTGCAGAACTTTCTTGGACATCGCGTCCCTGGTTCCAGACCAAAATATGTCTTTCCCTCTATCTGCAGGATCTACTTGGACATCGCATCCCTGGTCCCAAACCAGTATACCCTAGAGGCACATAGGGGCCCTAGCCACATGCTAGGGGCTTTGTCATGGCATCAACCTACTTGGTCCTAGACCAAGAACCCCAGGAGACTACTAGGGGCCCTAGGGTACCTTCTAGGGTCTTACTCTGTCCTAGCCAACTGACTAGGAAACCATTCTCTAAGAATGTGTCTCGCAACTGCACTAACTTTAACAAAGTCTGGGCAGCGTTCTGTCAATTTTGGGCAGCAGGAAGAAATTAGGGCAGGATGCCCTAATTTGGATTTTATTGTAAAATTATCTTTCGTGATTTTCTTATTAGTGGTTCAAACATATAAAGGGTTTGAGGATTATTGAAGAACTCAAGTCATCTCATTTAAGAGATGAATTACTAATGCTTTTGGGGTTTTTGTCCTTTAAAGGTTTCCCCAGTGAAAAACTCTTGTGTTCATGTGTCTGATGTTTTGATGTGTTGATCTATCTACTGCACTTGTTATTGTTATCTATGTTACAGTCTACAAAATTTTAAGAATTCATGCTAATGCTAAAATTCAACATGGTATCAAAGCTTAGAATGTGAAGACCAAGTAAGAGGTTGATTACTATTGTCTCCCTAGACCTTGGGACACTTTTACAGACTTGGATAACTGACTTGTGTAGTTGAGATGGCTACCAACACTTTCCGACCGGAAGAGAAGCCTAAAGGTTCAAGGAACTACAACTCTTGGAAGGCTAGGCTCACAGCCATCCTAGAGAAAAATGACCTTGATGACTTGGTGTTTAACACCACAGAAGAACCAACATCAAATGCTGGTAGGAATGCATTCAAGAAGAAACAAGCAAAAGCTAGAAGGATCATCTATGACTCTATCAAGGAAACGTTGATGCCCAGCATCACATCGTTAAAGACTGCCAAAGAATGCTTTGACACCTTGACGAACCTTTATGAGAAGAAGGCTCCCAATCAAAAGAGAGTTTTGAAGAAAACGCTTCGAACACTGAAGATGAAAAAGGATGAAGGAGTTGGACCTTTCTTCACAAAGATTGCACATGTAAGAGATCAACCTGCAACTATTGGTATTACTGTGGATGATGATGACCTCGTGCAGACTATAGTCGATGGTCTCCCAAACTCTTGGGAAACATTTATGGCATCAGTGAGTGGACGTGAGAATCAACCAAGCTTTGATAGACTTTGGCATGATTGCTTGGAAGAAGAAGGAATAGTTTCAGGCAAGGCAATTGGCACTAAGGAAGAGAACCTTGCACTTATAGCAAAGACAAAGAAGTTCAAGAAGCCCTCCTCTCAGCAAAACAAGGGAAAGAAACCACAAGGTAAGCACTCTAATGTTTCAAAAGTGGAATGCTATAATTGTCACAAGTTTGGGCACTTTGCTAGGGATTGCAGGAAGCCCAAGAAGAAAATCAAAAGAAGATTTCAATCTTCTTCTGCAGAAGAAGAAGAACATTAGAGGTACCAAAGAAGACGAACTTAGAAGAGAGTACTACCTAATCTCTGCTCTCTATGGTTCCTGTTATCGCATATATAGTAGCCGGGCTACCATACTCTATTTTTCAGATTCCAGTACATTTTTCAGCTAGTTCCCCTACATATGAGATGCTAAGATGAGCATCTATGATGGATCATGATTTGATTGATGGACTATAGTACTCTCCCATGCCATGACTGAGTCTCAGGACACTCAGATTTGAGGACTGATGTAGTCATTTTAGCCATTTGCAAAGCAGTTATTGATTACCAGAGTTGTATCAGTGTTTTCTCATTGGACTGATGTTGGTTTAGATGGATTATTTGCATGTTTATAACTCAGCTTATATATCTTGTGTTATGGTTATCATTGCTCTTATACTCATTCTTGTGACATGTATTAGCATTTAGTGTCATGATCTGGTGGTCATATAAATATGTGGACTTGGATGTATTATTATTATGTATTGATGTCCTTACTCAAACCTGGAAGTTCTTGATCTATACTCATTGGTTTTACCCTCCTTAAGGAGAATAGAGGTAGTCATTCCCACCATACTTTGGCTTGCTAGTGTTGGTTTCATTATTCATTGTCTCCACCCATCCATTACCTTCCAGTTATGTTCTCAACCCGACCTACTACTTGACTGATGGCATGGAAGACATTTCCCCACTAGAGCATTTGTTTGGAAAGCCTCCCTATTATTTGTGTCTCGACTCTGAGTTGCCTAGGTTGTGTTGGCTAACCTGAAACAAGTAGTGTTGCCATCAATGCAATGTATTTGTAAATGAAATGAGTATCTTATGAAAAAGCCCATTCATGAAAAGTAGTGTTTTTAAACATACATGAATGCAAGGCTAGCCTAATGAAATTGCTCTGAAGTAAAATGAAAAGAATATCTTAAAACATTCATGAAAAGTAGTGTTTTTCAAAATACATGAATGCATCAAGCATAAATAATAATAATAAAACATGTAATAAAAACATGGACAGAGGCTATGGAAAATCAAAGGCCCAAAAAAAGCAATGGTTCCTAAAGTTATATCTAAGGATTGTTGGCCTTACTTGTATTGAGTTGGATTGTGAGCATTTGTCAAGGTGAATAAGCACCTCTGAAGTAACTCACCCATTTGTGAGACACTGCCATCCCCTTTGTTGTTGCTTGTCTGTCATGTGCTAGAGTGAGTATCCCCTTTCCATATTCGAAGTGTCACAATGCCAAAATGGTAGTCACCCTTTGCCCTAGCCTTGTGAATTCTAGCCCTCACCCTTCACTAGCAAAATAATTACAACTATGAAGTGAGTATGGTCTTGAAAGTCTGGTCTGAGTTATAGTTAATAAATGAAATCCTTTATACGTGGTTGATAGATCGCCAATTAAATGATTACTACTTGTTATAAGTGTTATTTGAATGATTTGTAGAAGATGCCTTGACTTGTGAACACTTGCAGTAGATGGATGCTAGCCTGAGTTATATTACTGGTTATATGGTCATTTACAGATTATTATTTTGTCTATCTAGATGTTGTAGATGATCATGCAAAGACTTAGAGGGGGTATGAGTATACACCTTAGATGGATTTGGACTCTCTGAGTCTAGTGAGACAGCTTGTTTTCAATTCCGGGCACTTGCAAAGATGATTTGGCTCAGTGTACCCTTCTGGTGCAGTTTTGCCATACTTGATGGCCTGTCTGACCAGGGAGATATCTTTTTTGGATCTCCTAGGGAGCTGTATGAGGGATAGGGGGTCTAGCCACTTGATTGTACCATATTACCCCCCTCCTAGAGAGCCTAGTGGGATCAGTTGGATAACGTAGGCACCCTAGGAGGCAGTTTTTGGCACTTCACATTTCCCGAGGCAGATAAAAAATAATTAAAATGGCTACTGAAGAATTCAATTTGGGCTACTGAAGCAAGGAAATGGCATGGGATAAGTTTTGACGATGAGGGTGATATCTTCCACTACTTCTCCAGCAGTTGTAGCACTTGGATGGGCCCACATCTATTTTCCAAACATATTATATTATTTTCTCGAGCTTTTGGAGGCTCACGATTTCCTCAAGGAGGCACAATTTCACGTTTAAAAAATTATATTTTTATTGTGCCATGGGGACACCCAAAGGGAGTTAGTTAACACTCCCTAGACCCACCATGTGCTTCATTTATTTTTTGTTGAGTGGGATCCCCTCTCTTAGGGTGATTTAGTCCACTTTTATATTATATTATGGCATTGATCCATGTATTGTATGTTGAGCTCGTCTCAACCGTTGATTAGAACATCTGTATCTTATAATCTTAGCCACCCATTTGAAAAGTGGTTAGGATTTTGGTTCTCTCATTCCTATTTAAAGGAGAGAGCTTCTCATTTGTAAAGGGTCTTTGGCTCCTGGATCTGGGTAATAGAAAAACTTTTCTTGTGGATATTTTTGGATCTCCTTTGCATCTGGTGTTCGTCGATGGTAATTGGAAAGTATTTTGCTTCCTAGCATTTGGGTATTTGTTTTGAGATCTATATATTTTTGGGAAACATTGTCTTGTCTACAGGAGGGCGACTTCAAACTTGGGTGTTTTTGCAAGGCTTCCTCAACTCGCTTGGCTTGGATACGTTTTGTATCAGGGGGTTTTCATTAGCATCAATGTGATCTATGATTTCATCTTGCTATTTTTCTGTATCATTTTCTTTTTTCTCATGATGCAGCAAATCTGATATGGTTGACGTTTGTTGCGCAGGAGAGAGGGTGCAGTGGCTTCTTGGGGAAAAACGTTGAGCATAGAACTCACTCAAATCTTCTCAAATTGATCTAGAGGAGGGATCATCATCATCAAGGCATCTACAAGGTTTTCCAAGTAAGATCTACAGGTTAGTTCTTCTCTTCCAATATCTCAATCCATTGGCATCTGTATTTCCATTTTTACCTTAAAAACCCTAAATAATAAAAAACCAAAAATATGATGGCTCAATCTGCTTGAGTTCCTGGTAAACCATTTCTGGGTTTTGTAGATCAGGTCATACCCTAGGAGGATCTTCCTCAACGATGAGCAAAAAGTGACCCATTTGGCTTAGATCTGAGAAACTGTCCTCCAAACTTTAGCGCTATCATCCAGGTTGCCATATTTTCCTATGATTTGACTTTTCCGACAAAACCTCTTTTTGGGTTTGTAGATCGGGTCTATACCCAGGTGGGTCTCCTTCAACGCTGGGCAAAAACTGACTTCATTGCCCTAGATCTGAAAGGCACTGATCTCCAACCCAAGCGCTACCCCCTCTTTTGCCTCTTTCTCTTGTGTTTTAACCTTTTCCTGGTGGCTCGAGAACTTTGACATTGTCATATCTTCCTATGAGTCTATCCATTGGTACTAGATAGCCCAGGTCCTGCTCTTGCCCTCCCTGCATTGGTTACGTTTCCCAAGGCAGTGGATATCTTCACCTCCTGCTAGTACCTTAACCCCAGATCTAGTATTTACCTCATAGGTCATTTGTGTCCCAACTTGGATCAAATCTCATATCTCCTAAACCCTGATCCAAAGCATTGCTTCACCTAGTGACATTATCCATAGATCTAGGGTTTCCATCACCTTACACCTTACGTACCTCAAGTCCACTTGATCTGATCTGGTGTCTATGCCTGATCTCTCTTGTCGGGAGTAGATCTGGGTCTCCCCCATTGTTGTCAGGGGCTAAGATAACATAAAGTGAACACTGCCTCGATTGGCGTGACAACCATCCATTTGGGAGTCGAGGCAATCTTGGTTCCACCTCCTTAGTTGCTTGTCCCTCTACCGTCCATCCTGGATCCATCTCACCTAGGCAACTACAAGGTTGGTGATAACAGTTCCATCACAGACAATGCTAACTCTTGGTTAGTAGATAGTGGTGCCTCCAGGCACATGACAGGTAACCGTGGAGCATTCACCAGCTACAAAAAGAAGAATTTCACTACACAGGTGGAACTTGGAGATGACTCCACTTACAAGATTGAAGGAGTTGGCTCAACTTCACTTCAACTTGATTCAAGTACAGTTTTACATATTGATGATGTCTTATATGTTCCTGGTTTGAAGAAGAACCTTCTCTCTGTTGCAGGTTAGATGACAAAGGCTACAGAGTCCTCTTTATGGACAAGATTGGGGTTTGAGGGAGGCCTTTATAAATAAGGCTTCCAAAAATTCCACTCATGCTTTGGTTCAACACACAGTTGATCCATGTGAGCTGTGGCATCGAAGGTTTGGACACTATACAGCTCTTTCAGGCCTACAGAAGATGGTTCAAGTATGCCAAAGGTCTCTCCCAAACATGATGGAATTTGCAAAGGATGTGCTCTAGGTAAGAACACTAAGATATCCTTTTCCAAAAGCAAGAATAGATCTAAAAGTATTTTGGATTTGATTCACTTTGACATTTGTGGGCCCATGTCTTCACCCTCCTTGAGTGAGTACTTGTACTATGATCACTCTCGGAAATCATGGATCTAAGAGTTCAAGGCTCTAATTGAAAATCAGACAGGAATAAAAAGAGAGCTTCCAAAGGAAGTTGAAGAACCCTCTTCTGAGATCTTAGACTCAGAAGTTCAGAGGGAGGAAGAAGAATTTGTTACTCAAATTCCATATGTATCTAAAGTACCTGAAAGTCCGCCAGAAGAACTACTTGAGGCCCCTCCTTATGAATCAACTTGTCAATACTAAATCTTCCACATACAAAGAAGCAACAAGCCAACAGGTTGTTTACAATCTTATCTTGATCCTAGTATTGTATGTGGATGACTTGTTCCTTACTGGAGAGGAACAAGTGATAGCTCAGCGTCAGAGGGAGCTCACCTCTGAATTTGAACTGAAGGATCTTAACCTTGAGATCTGGAAAAATCCAGGCGAGATCTTCCTAACACAAGGGAAGTATGATGTTGATATTATACTGACATTTGGAATGCAGGACTGCAAGTTCATGAGTGTGTTTTTGACAACCAACTTGAAGAAGTTGCGAGACTTGGCCACCAGTTCACAAGATCTGAACACTACTCTGTATCAACAGCTCATTGGATCCCTAACGTATCTCATACACATGAGATCAGATATTTGTTACTCAGATTGGGCTGGCAATAGAGTAAACCGGAAAAGTACCTCTAGTTATTGTTTCAGTATGAGATCTGCAATGATCTCTTGCTCCAGCAGGAAACAGGGCTCCATAGATCAAAGTACTGCAGAAGCAGAATATATCACTGCAAAACTCAAGTGATGCGTGCAAGGAAACAGTTTGGCTCATGAAACTACTATCTGATCTGTTCGGTGGAAAGCTTGACTCAACGATTATCCATTGTGATAATCAAAGTTGCATTAAGCTTTCAAAAAATCCAATGTTTCAGGATAGATCGAAACACATTGAAATGAAGTACCATTTCATCAGGGACCTAGTTTAGAGAGGCACTTTGAAGTTGCAGTACATTCGTACATATGAACAGATTGCAGATATCTTGACCAAGACAAGACACTGACGAGAACGAAGTTCATGTACTTCCGTGACAAGCTTGGCATGGCAGAAAATACCTCTCTCGTTGAGAGGGAGTGTTGATTTTTCCTGTGCAGCATCGAGAGCCATTCTCTTAGGAGAATGGGGACATCTGGTCAAGGACCAAGATATGGAACCAGTCTACCACTAGGGGATTCAACCTTGAGTTAAGTAACTACTCTATTAAATGGAGACATCTGGTCAGGGACCAGGATGTGGAACCAATCCAGCACTAGGGGACTCATCCTAGAGCTGAGTGACCATTCTGTTGAAAGAAGACATATGGTCAAGGACCAAGATGTGGAACCAGTCCAGCACTGGCGAACTCAGCCTAGAGTTGAGTGGCCATTCTTTGAATGGAGGCACCTGGTCAGTTACCAGGAATTTAACCTAGTCTGGGACTAGGGAATCAGCCTGGGGCTAAGGGCCATTCTCCGAGAGAATGGAGGCGCTTGGTTTGTTACCAAGTATTTGACCTTGGGTCAAATTATGCAGCCTATGGCTGAGGCACCTAGTCAGTTACTAGGATATCACTATAAGCCCTAGACCGAGTATGGGCATGTGAGGCACTCCATCCCTTGATCTATGGGCTTTGTGATCTTCTCCAAGGATTAGATACCCCTAGTTAAGACACCTAGTACCTGATCTTGGTGGCACCAGGAGTTTGAGATAAAAGCATTAGTAATTCTCTCTATTTATGACGATGTACATTGAGTGGGTTTGAAGGACCCTATGACCATTTGTTTTGACCACAGGGCACCTGGTAAAGGCTAAGAGGTAAAAGGTAAAATACATAAGGACCTTTGGACCACGGGACACTTGAAGAAGGACTAAAGGTAAAAATACATAAGAACCTTTGGACCACAAGGCACTTGAAGAAGGATTACAGGCAAAAGTCAAAAATACATAAAGTACTTGGAAAAGACTAAAAGGTAAAAGTCAAAAATACATAAGGACCCTTGGACCACCAAGGAGTCAAAGTGAAAGTGCAAAAAGACCTTTAGTACCACTAAAGGAAAAAGTAAAAAAGATAAAAGAATAAAATAATATTATTTTTTTCTTTTGAATTATGGTCCACTTGTAGGCGATTCAAGGACATAAATGAAGATCAGCTTCATTTCATTTGTACACACTTGATCATGATCCTCAGTTGCTCCAAAAGAAGATTCTCGTTGGTTTTGAAGGAATAGAAGTTTTGCTTTTGTGTATGCCCTAGCATGAAGATTTCTAGCTAGGGCATCTACACTCTTGCTACAATCTCACCCTAACAACTAGGGCAGCTTCATCCCTATGCTACAGCAAACACTAGGAGCTAGGGAATCATCACTTCTTCAGTGTTTACCCTACAACTAGGGTATTCACAGCCTAACTCTAAGTCTATTAGAGTTTTCTCTTCAAGATTTGGGCTAGGGTATCACCCTAACCCTCCCAGCAACACTAGTCAGCTTCTATCCACAGCTAGCTGAAAGGCAGATCTAGGGTCTTCACCCTAGCACCCTCAACCATCACGGGTAGAAGGAAAATCTTCATGGGTTGGCTGACTGTGGTCTCGGGAAGCACTAACACGCTACCATCTCTTAATGGGCAACATTAAAACCTCCACAACAGCCTCTAACATACCCTTGGGCAGCTCTTCTCCTCTCACGGCAGCCCTTCTCCAACTCAGGAAACCCTAGCAGGGCTGCTATCTACTCTCAGTAGCAGACAGAACTTCTCGAGCAGGAAAACAGGCCACTCGGGTAGCAACAGCATGCTGCCTAAGCATCTGGGCAGGCTGGATTTGCCCTCGGGCAGGTCATTCAGATCTTAGGCAGGAAGAAAGAGGGCTCGGGCAGGGCTCAGGAAAATAGAAAGAAGTTCGGGTAGTAAACAACAGGTTTCGGGCAGCCTGGTGGATATCCAAGCAATCTGGTGGAATTTCGGGCAGCACAAAAACAAACCCGAGCAGCAGGGAAAAGATCTTGGGTAGCTATTTGTGGAAATTCGGGCAGTCCAAGCAAGAAATAGCAGCATCTGGGCAGAAGAACAGGCAGATTCGGGAAGCTCCGGCAGTGTATAGAAGTCTGGGCAGCCTTTTGTCAATTTAGGGCAACAGGAAGAAATTAGGGCAGCATGCCCTAATTTGGATTTTATTGTAAAATTATCTTCCATGGTTTTCTTATTAGTGGTTCAAACCTATTAAGGGTTTGAGGATTATTGAAGAACTCAAGTCATCTCATTTAAGAGATGAATTACTAATGCTTTTGGGGGTTTTGTCCTTTAAAGGTGTCCCCAGTGAAAAACTCTTGTGTTCATGTGTCTGATGTTTTGATGTGTTGATCTATCTACTGCACTTGTTATTGTTATATATGTTATAGTCTGCAAAATTTTAAGAATTCATGCTAATGCTAAAATTCAACAGCTAAGCCAAACATGTAGCTCGTCAACATGCGAGCACAATTGGAGTGTGTTTGAGAAAATACACACCAAGAAGTGCAACAGGTTAAAAAAATTTAAATAAAATTTTGAAGTTATTTTAAATTATAAATTTATAATTTTATGCACATTGTGATGTCAACCTTTAAAGTTTAAATTGTATGTTATAAAATTTGAATTAGAATTTATAATTTATGACCCTCATACAGGTTGGAAACTTCCCGCCTCAATGACATGATCTACGCCTACTACAACCTTCGATTATGGGTGAGGCAGCGACATGGAGTGTGGAGAGCGAGGCACCTGTCATGGAACAGGACCTTGATTGGTTACATTAGGATTTGGAGGGGGGAGTGGGCCAAGTGACAAGGGAGGCAATAGAGGAGATGGAGGATGATCTAGAGCAGACACCTTTGCAAGAGGTGGCTATGGGCCGTGGGAGTGCACCACCACTTTCACAGACACAGACACAGACAGTGACGACAGAGCGAGCTAGACTTGGACATAGCAGTGGCACTAGTACCAGTAGAGGACGCCAGACTCTAGCTTCTTCCTCTTCTAGAGGACGTCAGATTGTAGATTCTCCTTCTATTAGAGCACATCAGAGTCTCTTGCCACCCGTAGGGCCTTCTTCAGCTAGAGGAAGAGCCATTACCAAAGCCATCACCTTTTCCCGTAAAAGGGGCAGAGGGAATCACTAGTTTGTTTTATTTGATTTCATTATACTATGCAGTATGTAGATCTTGGTTGATAGTTGGCTCATGATGATGAGATACATTTATTATAATTTTTTATGATATATTGAGGCTCTAGAGTCAGTACATTCATTACTACTCAGGACATGATTTAGTATTGATTTATGATATATCATTAGACATCTTATACATCATATATATTTGTTTTCTTTTCATTGTTATGTGGCAATATGTTTATTTGATGTTGTTGTTGCTTTAAATGTTTAAAAATTTGAAAAAAATGAATATTTTGTATTTTTTTAAAGTTTGCCAATATTTGCTGATATTTTCCGATATTTTCCCCGGTGTTGCCGATAAGTTGTGTTCCGGACCCTCAGCGATATTTTCGCCGACACAATGTCATCAACATTGATCCAAATGATAGGTCCATAGCATGTTGTCCAAGTCATAAAAGATAATGCTGCTAATTATGAGGTTCTTGGCAAGTTGCTTATATGGAGAGTTATCCATCCTTGTTTTCAATTCCTTGTGCTACCCATTGCGATGATTTGATTTTAGAGGATATCAAGAAAACTTATTGTATTGGGGATATCATTGAATCGGCTAGGAGCATCACAAAAGTTATATATAATCATGCATATGTTCTTATCATGATGAGAAAGTTTACAGGAAATAGGGAGTTTGTGCATCCTTTAATCAAATGTTTCACCACCAACTTCATTTCTCTTTAATCTCCTTGCAATTGTATGTTAGAGTTGTAGAGAATGTTCATTTCATGAGTGGCATGGTAGTTTCATATAGTTGTAAAATGGATGGGTAGGCCATTGTCCAGCTAGTGTATCAAGGATCATTTTGGACAGTAAAGGAGGAGTTGTGCACCATTCATGAAACTTTGGTAAATACTCTTCCCTTGGTTGATGGGGAGAATCTTGCAATGGTCGACTTGTATGAGGACATGGAGATGGCCAAGGAACCTATTCGTACCTATCACGAGGGAAAGGGAGGTGAGGGATCAGAGAAAACAATTATTGATCTAGTAGTTGATTGATGACCAAAGGAACAATACACTAAATCATCGCATTCATGCAACGGGGCTCTCCCTCAACCATGCATTCTTTTACTCGTGTGGTTTTAGATTTGATTGGGCTATGGACAGATTGTTTATTTCATACAATTTCATTTAAATTTAGGTATTCAATCAAACTTTATTTTGGAACTTTTAATTCTTCGTCCATTTTTTATTAATGTAACTGTGAATTTTAAATGGACAAATAATAATGATAACCTCTTTTCTTGAATAATCCCTTCTAATTTTAATTAAATCAAAAGCAAACATTTTAAAACCAATACAAGGAAATCTTTTTTTTCTCCTTGCTTTAACCCAATTTTTATCTCAATCTAAAAAATCCAATTAAAAAACGCCATATTTTCTTATATGAAAATTATTTTCGCTTCCACTAAGTGAAAGTAATCTTTTCGAGTTTAAATGGTACCCTTATTTTTATTCATTGAGTTGGAATTTTTAAAATGGTGCCTTATAAATTTTAAATAGGCTCCACTTTTATATTTTAAAATTCCTTCCTGTTCTTTGAAGTAATAACTTTAACTTGTAAACTAACAAATAATGAAATGTGTATGGGAGTGGAGAGGATGATCACATGATAGATGAAGAAGAGCCCCTTGACTATGAGGAGGAGCCTTTGGAAATGACTAGGGGATCAAGTTTTTGTTTCTTTGAAGGAAATATCAAGGGATGGACAAAGTGGCATTTTGTCTCCTCCTCCTCCTTTTGACCTGAAATTTCACAGACTGCCTTTTTCTTCTAAGTCATAGTGTTTGGAATTGGAATATCCACAAGGTACACTCCCTAGAGAACTAAAGACCAGATCTCATGAGGTCCTAACGGTGCTAACTACATCACAAAAATCCTAAGAGAATGATAACCACAAGTTGGAATGTACTAAGTTGTTAGAAGCTTCAAGCCATATCAAGGCATGTTGGGACATCAGACTCTGTTCAAAGAAATTAACATAAAGGAGGAATGGATTGAAGCTCAAAACAATGATAACATAGATCTCTATCCTTGCAGAAATAATCGCCACTATCTAATATCAATGGCATCCTCTACTAGTAAGGGGTTACTAAAGTCCACCATTGAAACAAGGAATCCATCGAATAGTTTGACTCTGCACAAATTGTTAAGAAATGGTAGACAAAGAGGAGAAGAAAATGCATTAAGAAAAGGGTGGAGGTAAGAAGAATGATAATTGAGGAAGATCTCTTATTGGAACAAATTAGCTTGATGAAGGAAATGGCTCTAGTGGGTAGGTTTTTCAATAGTTTCATGAAGCACGGAGCTCTAAAGGAACAGATAGGAAAGGTCTAGGGGAATACAACAAGGTACAATACTACATAACAGATCCTAGCATAAGGATGGATGATTTTTATCTTTAAGAATGTCAATGATCTAGAAAGAATTCTAAGAAGAAGTTGGTTTTGAGTTGATGCTTGTTGATGTTTCCCCAAGTTGCAGCATTGGGAAGACATTCATTCATGGGAATGGCCATGTGATTTGGCTAGCGATGAATGATACATTCACTCGCAGGAAATGGCCATGTGATTTGGCTAGTGGTGAATGGCCCAGGCAGGGGTAGACAATCTCCCACAATCCCGAGTCATATGGTGTGGGGTGATTTGTTGAATTTTCAGCATTAGCATAAACTTTAAAAATTTGCAGATAAACATAAATAGATCAGCAGTGCAATAAAAACACATTCATCACATCAGCACACATGGACACAATATTTTTCACTAGGGAAACCTTTAAAAGACAAAAACCCCAAAAGCATTAATAGCTCATCTCGTAAATGAGATGGCTTAAGAAATTCTTCAAAAAAGTACCTCAAATCCAGATCTGGATTTTGACCACAATAACTGTAAAATTTATCAGTAAAAATCACACTGATAATTTTACCCGCAATTTCCAGAATTAGAGAAAATTAGCAATTTAGGGCTTTCTCAGAAAAACTGAGATTTTCTCTTCTGCGCGAAAATATCATACTGCTGAAAACTACCTGAAAATATGAGACTGCTAAAAACTCCCCGAAAATATCAGACTGTCTGAAAACTGCCCAAAAATATCGGACTGCTGAAAACTGCCTGAAAATATTAGACGGCAAAAAACTGCCCGAAAATATCAGATTGTCTGAAAACTGCCCAAAAATATCAGACTGCTGAAAACTACCCGAAAATATCAGAGTACTGAAAACTGCCAAAAAATATCAAACTGCTGAAAACTGCCTAAAAATATCAGACTGTTGAAAACTGCCCAAAAATATCAGACTGTCTGAAAACTGCCCAAAAATATCAGACTACTGAAAACTGCCTGAAAATATCAGACTGCTGAAAACTGCCCAAAAAATATCAGACTGCTGAAAACTACCTGAAAATATCAGACTGCTGAAAACTGCCCAAAAAATAGAATACTGAAGATGGCTGTGCAAAAATGCTAAAGATGGACTTTGCTAATAAAACCCTTGCTGAGGGTTTGAACATAAGATAGTCTTCTTAACCTGTGAGAGCAAAAGTGTGTGTGACAAATGAGAAGGCTTGATCTTCTTTTATAGCCTTTGTTCACCTGTAAGTGGACAAGATTAAGAAAAATAAAAATAATAATATTTGTATTCTTTTCCTAATTTCACTTTCACTTTTACCAAAAAGGTACTTTTATTTTTTCCTTTGACTTTTACAAGAAGTCCTTCTTTAATTTTGTTTTCCACCTGTGGTCCTTTTAGGTGGACAAGATTAGGAAAGATAAAAATAATAATATTTTTATTCTTTTCCTAATTTCACTTTCACTTTTACCAAAAAGGTACTTTTATTTTTTTCCTTTGACTTTTGACTTTGGCCTTTAGGCTTTTACCAAGTGCCCCTGTGGTCATTGCCTGTGGTACTTTTTTTATTTCAAAAGTACATCATCATAAACCAAGAGAGTTATTAATGCTTTTATCTCACACACTGTGTGACACCTAGATCTGGTACTAGGGTAACTTAACCAAGGGTAGCTAATCCTTGGAGGAGCACACCAAGCCCATAAATCAAGGGTCAAAGTGCCACACACATGCCCAGACCCAGTCTAGGGCTTACAGTGTCTTCATTCTCCCAGAGAATGGCTACTCAGAACTAAGCTGAGTCTACCAGTCCAAGACTACTCTACATCGTGGTCCCGGACTAGATGTCTACTCAACACAAGGTTGAGTCTACCCAGGGCAGATCTGGGTTTCCCAGACCAGATATCTACCATTCAACAGAATGGTCACTCAACAGTGGGTTAAGTCTTCACCGTGGTCCCAGACCAGGTAGTCCCATTCTCCGAAGAGAAGGGCTATCCATGCTGCTCAAAAAATCAACACTCCCTCTCAGCGAGAGAGGCATTCTCTGCCATACCAAGCTTGTCATGAAAGTACACGAACTTTGATGCTGTCAGAGGCTTGGTCAAGATATCTGCAATCTGTTCATCTATACGAATGTACTGCAACTTCAGAGTACCTCTCTACACTAGGTCTCTGATGAAATGATACCTCATTTCAATGTGTTTCGATCTGTCATGAAACACTGGATTCTCTGAAAGCTTTACGCAACTCTGATTATCGCAATGGATGATCGTTGAGTCAAGCTTTCCCTCGAACAGATTAGATAACAACTTTCTGAGCCAAACTGCTTCCTTGCAGGCATCGCTTGTAGCAATATACTTTGCCTCAGCTGTACTCTGAGCTATGGAACCCTGCTTCCTGTTGGACCAAGAGATCATTGTTGATCCCATACTGAAGCAATAACCAGAGGTACTTTTCCGATCGACTGCACTGTCAGCCCAATATGAATCTAAATATCCAGATAACAATACTCCACTGCTGGAAGTATACCTGAGCCCATAAGTGATAGTCCCTCGCACATATTTGAGTACATGTTTGGCAGCTACCAAGTGTATGTGCTTCGGATCTGACATGAACTGACTCAGTGCATTCACTGTGTAGCAGATGTCTGGTCTTGTATGCACGAGATACATCAGGGAACCAATGAGTCGTCTGTATAAAGTAGAGTCCATATTCTGTGAGCTAGAGGCCAAGTCCCGTAACTTTGTCAAGTTGGTAGTCATTGGTATGCTCATGGACTTGCAGTCCTGCATCCCAAATCTCTGCAAGATATCCACTGTATACTTTCCTTGTGTCAGGAAGATCTCACCTGGATTTTTCCAGACTTCTAAGCCAAGGAAGTAATGCATCAATCCGAGATCTTTCATCTCGAATTCAGAGGTAAGCTCCCTCTTACACTGGTCTATCAACTGTTCATCGCCTGTAAGAAACAAGTCATCTACATATAGAACAAGTATCAAGACATGATTGTGAACAACTTTAAAGTACAAGTTAGAATCAGCTGTACTTTTGGAGAACCCCAAGCTATGGAGAAATCCATCCATCTTGGCATACTAGACTCTCGGAGCCTGTTTCAGTCCATACAAGGCTTTCTTCAGTTTAAATACATGGGTCTTCTTCCCATGAGTAACAAAGCCTTCAGGTTGTTCAATATAAACCTCTTCCTCAATCTTACCATTGAGAAAGGTTGTCTTTACATCCATCTGATGTAACTTCGATTCGAATACTGCAGCAAGTGAGATGATGGTTCTGATGGTAGTGTACCTGGAAACAGGTGAAAATGTCTCATCATAGTCAATGCCTTCTTTCTGAGTGAAGCCACGAGCTACGAATCTGGCTTTATACTTCTCCACACTACCATTTGCAGCATGCTTGATCTTATAAAGCCATCTAGAAGTCACTACTAACTTTCCTGTAGGTCTGGGAACAACTTTCCAAACATCATTCTTCATGATTGACTTGTACTCTTCAATCATGGCATCAACCCATACCTGTTTACTTGCTGCTTCTTCGTACAATGAAGGTTCTGAACTGATAAGCTGACTCATAAGACCGGAGTACTTATGTGGTCTTATGCTTTCTCTGAAAGTCCCTAGAGGAGCTTTATGCTTCTGGGCTTCTTGTACCGTTTCTCGGTACCAAGCAGGTCTCCTTTTGGAAGTAGGAACTTCAAGTAGTTCTTCTAGTGGACTTTCAATGTTCTCAGGAACATCTGGAGTTTGATCATCAAACTCTTCCTCCCTTTGAATTTCTGAATCTGGAAACTCAAGTGGAGCAACTGCATCTTTCGGTGAAAGCTCTAGTGTTTTACGAAACACCGCTTCCTCATGGAAGATCACATTTCTGCTGACCTCAATGTACCTCTGTCCAGGTATATATACTCGATAAGCCTTCGAGCAATCACTGTACCCAACAAATAAGCCTTTCTTACCAGAAGGCTCTAGCTTGGCCCTCTTTTCTTTTGGCACATGAACATACACAGGAGTGCCAAATATCCTCATGTGATCAACTGCAGGTTTCTTCTTGGTGAAGACTTCTTCTGGAGTCTTCTCACCCAAGATAGCATGAGGGCTTTTGTTCTGGATGTACACTGCAGTTCTGGTAGCTTTAGCCCATAAAGACAAAGGAAGATCTAGATCAGTGATCATGGCTTTAGCAACCTCACAAATCATTCTATTCTTCCTTTCTGTAACCCCATTCTGCTGGGGGTTGTAAGGCACTGTCAGCTCTTTCTTGATTCCTGCTTCTTGACAAAAATCATCAAACTCATTTGATTCATACTCACCTCCGTTATCTGATCTCAAGATACGGATGTGCCTGCCAGTCTGATTTTCAATCAATGTCTTGAACACTTTGAACTTGTCAAAGGTTTCACTCTTGGCCTTGAGGAAGTAAATCCAAGACTTCTGAGAGTAGTCATCAATAAGCAAGACATAATATAAACACCCACTCAAGGAGGGTGAAGACATGGGCCCACAAATGTCAGAATGAATCATATCCAAAATGCCTTTAGATCTACTCTTGCTTCTGGGAAAGGATTTCTTAGTGTTCTTACCTAGAGCACATCCTTTGCAAATTCCTTCATGCTTTGGAGAAACTTCTGGCATACCTGTGACCATCTTCTGCAATCCTGGGAGAGTTGTGTAGTGAAGGTGTCCAAACCTTCTATGCCAAAGTTCACAAGGATCAACTTTGTGATGTACCAAAGCATGAGTGGAAACTTTGGAGGCCTTGTAGAGGTCTCCCTCTCGAACCCCAATCTGAACTGCTGAGTCTAGATCTGTGTCTTTTGCCCATAAAAAGACCTTTTTCTCCATAAAGAGGACTCTGTGGCCCTTGTCTTCTAAACCAACAACAGATAAAAGATTCTTCTTTAACCCAGGAACATAAAGAATATCATCAATATGAAGAACCGTACCTGAGTCAAGTTGAAGTGAAGTTGAGCCAACTCCTTCAATCTTGTAAGTGGAGTCATCTCCAAGTTCTACCTGAGTGGTGAACTTCTTCTTTCTGTAACTGGTAAGGGTACCACGGTTATCTCTCATGTGCCTGGAGACACCACTGTCCACCCACCAAGAAGTGGAGCACGCTGAGAAAGAACTAGTTAGAGCAGAAATCAAATAGTACTCTCTTCTAGGCTCATCAGTTTTATTAGCCTTGGTTTTCTTCTTCTTCTTTGGTTCTTCATCTTCTTCTTCCTCTGCTTCTGCAGTAGATGCTTGAAACCTTCTCTTGGGTTTCTTCTTGTTCTGCCTGCAATCTCTAGCATAATGTCCAAACTTGTGACAAGTATAACATTCAATCTTGGACATGTCAGAAAACTTACCCTGAGGTTTCTTACCCTTCTTCTACTGAGGGAAAGGCTTCTTGAACTTCTTGGTCTTTGATGCAAGTGCAAAGTTATCCTACTTGATTACCTTGTCAGTGTTCCTTACTTCTTCTTGTATGCAATCATGCCAAAGCCTTTCAAAGGTTGGCTGATTTTCTCGTCCACAGACGGATGCCATGAAGGTTTCCCAAGAGCTTGGGAGACCATCAACCACTGTTTGTACAAGATCATCATCATCAACAGTAACACCAATAGCAAGGAGTTGATCTCTTACCTGTTTGATCTTGGTGAAGAAGGAACCAACACTTTCATCTTTGTCAAGCTTCAAAGTTTGTAGCCTCTTCTTCAAGACTCTCTTTTGACTGGGAGCCTTCTTTTCATAGAGGTTTACCAATGTATCATAGCATTCTTTAGCAGTCTTCAAGGATGTGATGTTAGGCATCAATTCTTCTTTGATAGAATCATAAATAACTCTTCTAGTCTTACCTTGCTTCCTCTTGTAGGCAAGCCTACCAACATTTGTAGTTGGCTCTTCTGTGACATTAAGAACAATGTCATCCAAGTCATTCTCATCAAGAATGGCTATCAACCTGGCCTTCCAGGAATTGAAGTTTGCTGAACCAGAGAGCTTATCTTCCGGTTTGAAACCAACAGTAGCCACCTCTGTCACTTATCAAAATGTTAGATCTGTAAATCTTATTCCAAGATCTAGTGAGAAACAACAGCAGTATCCCTTTACTGTGTTTTCACATGCTAAGCTCTGATACCATGTTGAATTTTCAGCATTAGCATAAACTATAAAAATTTGCAGATAAACATAAATAGATCAGCAATACAGTAAAAACACATTCATCACATCAGGACACCTGGACACAATATTTTTCACTGGGGAAACCTTCAAAGGACAAAAACCCCAAAAGCATTAATAGCCCATCTCGTAAATGAGATGGCTTAAGAAATTCTTCAAAAAAGTTCCTCAAATTCATATCTGGATTTTGACCACAGTAACTGTAAAATTTATCAGTAAAAATCAGACTGATAATTTTACCCACAGTTTCCAGAATTACAGAAAATTACCAATTTAGGGCTTTCTCAAAAAACAGAGATTTTCTCTCTCCTGCCCGAAAATATCAGACTGCTGAAAAACTGCCTGAAAATATGACTGCTAAAAACTGCCTGAAAATATCAGACTGTCTGAAAACTGCCCAAAAATATCGGACTGCTAAAAACTGCCTAAAAATATCAGACTGCTAAAAACTGCCTGAAAATATCAAACTGCTGAAAACTGCCCGAAAATATCAGACTGTCTGAAAACTGCCAAAAAATATCAGACTGTTGAAAACTGCCTGAAAATATTAGACTGCTGAAAACTGCCCAAAAATATCAGACTGCTGAAAACTGCCCGAAAATATCAGGCTGTTTGAAAACTGCCCAAAAATATCAGACTGCTGAAAACTGCCTGAAAATATCAGACTGCTGAAAACTGCCCAAAAAATATCAAACTGCTGAAAACTGCCTGAAAATATCAGACTGTTGAAAACTGCCCAAAAAATGGGATGCTGAAAATGGCTATGCAAAAATGTTGAAGATGGACTTTGCTAATAAAACCCTAGTTGAGGGTTTGAACATAAGATAGTCTTCTTAACCTGTGAAAGCAAAAGTGTGTGTGACAAATGAGAAGGATTGATCTTCTTTTATAGCCTAATTTCACTTTCACTTTTACCAAAAAGGTACTTTTATTCTTTCCTTTGACTTTTATAAGAAGTCCTTCTTTAACTTTGTTTTCCACCTGTGGTCCTTTTAGGTGGACAAGATTAGGAAAGATAAAAATAATAATATTTTTATTCTTTTCCTAATTTCACTTTCACTTTTACCAAAAAGGTACTTTTATTTTTTTCCTTTGACTTTTGACTTTGGCCTTTTACCAAGTGCCCCTGTGGTCATTACCTGTTGTACTTTTTTTATTTCAAAAGTACATCATCATAAACCAAGAGAGTTATTAATGCTTTTATCTCACACACTGTGTGACACCTAGATCTGGTACTAGGGTAACTTAACCAAGGGTAGCTAATCCTTGGAGGAGCACACCAAGCCCATAAATCAAGGGTCAAAGTGCCGCACACATGCCCAGACCCAATCTAGGGCTTATAGTGTCTTCATTCTCCCAAAGAATGGCTACTCAGAACTAAGCTGAGTCTACCAATCCCAGACTGGTCTACATCGTGGTCCCGGACCAGATGTCTACTCAACACAAGGTTGAGTCTACCCAGGGCAGATCTGGGTTTATATCATGGTCCCAGACCAGATATCTACCATTCAACAGAATGGTCACTCAACACTGGTTTGAGTCTTCATCTTGGTCCTGGACCAGGTGGTCCCATTCTCCGAAGAGAAGGGCTCTCGATGTTGCTTAGAAAATCAACAAGATTGGCCCCAGGGTACTCTCACATTGCATACTCTTTGAGATAATGCTCCATGAGGGAGTGATATATTCTATATTAGAGTGTTTGATTTGATAGACTAGTCTAATGTTGAATTGACATACTAAAAAGTGTCTAGGACTTCTTAGTGGGTTAAATCAACATTAGAACTCTATGTGTGAATAGATGTTCATGTGAGGAGAATAATAATATCATGCACAACTTTTCTAGTGAAGAAGAAATAACCAAGAAGACAAGGCAATACCATTGAAGAAGTCTCAGATAGCATTGAAGAAGTTCCAAAGAAGATTGAAGACAAAAAGACAAGTCGACCCTAGACAAGAAGACAAATCAGCCCGATTAAAAGTGCCAGTTGGCCCCAACAAGTGAAATTCAAGTGATGTGAAGAATATAAATAAAGTACTCAATCGTTCCATTTTCACAACACAACACATCATCTCTCATCCTCTTATGTGCACTTTCCAAGAAGGCCTAGCAAAAGGAGAAAGGAGTAACGTTTGGAGTTTCTTATTGTCTCTAGAAGTTCACTACCCTTGTTAGGAATTCTTGTGAAGAAAGGTGAACTTCTTATGTGTTAGGGTTTCTCTTCATAATTGGTATTGTACTTGAATTGGATTGATTTCTTCTTTCTATGGTCTTGTGTTTTTGCTGCAAATTTGAAGTTGAAATTTTTAGTGTATAATTATTCAATGATAATAGTGGGATGAAAATAATGTTATGAAATCATTAGGAAGTAATTATAAAGATATGAAAATTGTATTTCTATTGCTATAAGAGAAAAATTCAACATGGTATCAGAGCAATTTTGAAAGATAGCCATTTAGCATCCTTTTTTCCTAAAATCTTGAAATTAGGGCTTCCAATTTTGGACCTTTCTAGACTAACATTGGACTTGAATTTGGTGTTTTAGAGGTCACATTGGCAAAGGTGTATATATCCATGGAGTCAATTTTCAGTTTTGTCAAAGTTCAAATTTTGACTATTTTGTCAACACTAAGGTTTCTGGATCAAATTTCAGATTTCTTGTCAAGATGGTGACAGGTCTCAAAGTGGAAGACAGATCGGATGGTGCTACAAATTTCAGATCCTCGAAGACCGGGATACTCTTCATCTTGGAAGAAAATAAGATTCAGAATTTTGTAAAAGAAGATGTCTCAAAACCCAAGAGTATACAAGAAGAATGAACCAAAGGAAAAGAGGATCTTGATAGATTCTATAAAAGATCATTTTATCCACGCATTGTTGAGTTGAAGACTTCCAAAGCAATGTTTGATGCTTTGGTAGGATTGTTCGAGAGTAAGAGCACTAGCAGAAAAGTAGCCTTGAGAAATCAACTCCATTGTATCATGATCTATGTTGCGGGGGAGCGCCCCACACCCCCTCGCTTTCACTCCCGAAGCTCGCTTCCTTCAAAAGATCGCTCCCAAAACGCTCCTAGTTTTGAGAGCACACTCCCAAGGCGCTCTCGACGGGCTCCATTCCTTTCTTATACTAAAAGCTCCTATACTAGGTTAATCATTTAATGACAATGTTATGGTACCTCCTTTCTTTGCCAAGCTCCTATAAAAGTTTTTATGGTTGATCATTTGATGATAATGTTATAAGTTAAAATTACTAGATGATTGATGCTATATGGTTTAATCCATGTATTATATAGCTAATTCAACATCCTACATGTTTTTTAGATATAAATCCATCAAAAAAATACTATATAAAAAACGCTCCCAAAACGGGAGCTTTTAAAAAATTCGCTTTTCGCTCTGCTCCTGCTTCCCACTCCCTGCTTCCAACAACATAGATCATGATGACCAACTCAGATTCAGTTGCCACTTATTTTATGAAGGTATCCTAGTTGAGAGATCAACTTAAGGCTATTGGAGACACTATTGATCATGCAGGACTTGTTACAGTGACTCCTAATGGACTTCCTTCTTCATGGGAGTCATTTGCTCAAAGCATCTATGGACGAGAAGAGTTTCCCAAGTTTGATAGGTTGTGGGATGATTGTGTCAAAGAGAAGGCCAAAGTATTGTCCAACAATAGTTTGCAGAGACCTCAGAATGAAGAAAATCAAGCTCCCACAGCTCATGCAAGAAAAGGAAAAGGAAGAAGAAATTTTGAGAAAAAGAAAAATACAAGTGGAGGATCAGCTCTAGTTCAAGAACAGAAGAAGAAGGATATTTCAAAGATCAAGTGCTATGATTGTCATAAATTTGGTCATTATGCTTCTTAGTGTCCTCAAAAGAAAGGAAAAGAAAAGCAGCATGCATCAACAACTGATATTGATGAGCATCCACCAAAGAAGAAGACAAAACTTGATGAGATCGCAGATGAACTTTGGAAAATGTATTTCTTCTAGTACATTCAGACGTATGCACACTAGTGACACTATTAGCTTTGGGTGGTTTCATGTACTATGTGATTGTCATTGGTGATCTACTTCAAGAAAACCAAGGATGAAGTCTTCACTAGGTTCCAAAAGTTCAAGGCTCAGGCATAAAACCTTTTGGGAAGAAGGGTACTTTTGTGAGATGCACCGAAACTTTGAAGGCCTACAGGATCTACATTCTGTTGTCGCTCCTGAACGGTGTGCGTGTGTCAAAGACCAAAATTAGGCACATCGGCCCGATGGCAACTGCGAAAAGAGCAGCCACTGTCACCACACTCCTCTCTTCCTCGCTTCAGGTTAGCTCTTCTCCAACTCAAGGGGGGCATCCCTAATGTTAAGATCACTAAGGCAGGAAACAATGGCAGACAAGGTGAATAGAAGAGGCTGCCTTAGAGAAATGGTTGTAGCATAAGGTAAATTGAATGGTTGATGGAAGGAGGGAAAGATCAAACCTCACTAATGGACCAGTGCCGGTATACTTAAAGGGAGAAATGGAGTCAAAGGAGAACCCACGAGGGCCTTGTGTCCATGGTGCAGCTACTAGATTTTCTTCCTCCTAATGGAAGAAGATGCGTTATGCAAACAAGGGAGATACTACACAATCAAACTTGATTAAGTGTAAACATCAATACCCGTGTATGCACGCTCACAAAGGGAAAAGGCTAGCGACTGTAGGATTTCCACCTTCCAATAGGATGGTAGCATCTGTTTATGGTCTCCGACGCAAACATAAAAAGGAAAGAAGGCCTCTAGCAACAATCGCTCATTCACACAAGTTTACGCCACACACCATAGAGAGTACTCAACTTAACAATCATAAAACCTAAAATGATATTTTTTCTATTAAGCCCTGGGGAAAAATCCTCCCAGTTTTTCCATCATTACAAAGGAGAAGGTTGGTCCTTTTATAGACACAAAAAACCCATTCTCACCTTCTTTTTTTTTAAATGAAAAAAGAAAAAGGTATAAAGTTAGATCCCTTTTTCTCTCAACAAATATGTGAGAAGACTATTAAATAACTAAAGTGTCAATGACATTTAAGGAAATCCCACGTAACCAATCATTGAGAACCAATGTAACCATAGGCTGCCAATTATGTAATATATGGGTTGGTTAACTGCTTCATGAGTGAGCGTAAGGATGCCATGATGGCTGAGTCATTGAGAAAAAAGGTGGACTCCAAGCCCTTAGTTGTAACTGGAAATGATAGATGTTGTTTCGAAACTCAACGTGAAACTACGTCCTGACTGTAATCAACATGGTCATGGCGATTTCATTGGTTGCCAAATCACCAAAAGATGCCCGAGAAGTTTGACTTTAAACCTGAGATATAAAACCTGAGCCAACCACCGTTGACAAAATGTGGAGAAAAAGGGAAAAATATACACTGCTTTATAACTCCACATAGCATACAATGTGAAACTTTATCCCCGACTTGGCTGTGGATGAAACAAACCGTCAATCAGAACCGTGAAGCACTTAATTCTTAGTGAATCGGGTGTTTTCAAAGAATACGATGGGTCCAATCAGAATCGCAAACTCCAAAAAGCTCCACATTTAGCCACGGAGACACCACATGGATACCTCACGAAAATTAGAACACTGAAAGTCTAGCTGGCCACGACTTGACTGTCAAAGGAAAACATGTTTAACGTGGAGATACCCCAGCATGGCATTTATTCTTTGTCGTTAGCTAAAACTCCCAGCGTGAAACTTCTCCTTATGATCAACCGCGGAATACATGGGTTCAGCAGAGATTATACGCCAGAAAACTTGATTCTCAGGTCGATTTGGAATGACAGTGTATTCAGGGATCCCTCCTTGGCGTAATCAAAACAACCCCCAAAGAACTGCCAGATGATAGATATGAAATCCGCCATCCACGTAATCGGCTGCCAGCGCTGCTCCAGAAAATATAACTCGAGCTTCACCTCATATGAAAAGGTGTGGCTAAATGGTCGTCATATATCACCATCAACTGAGCTATAAAAAAATTTGATTTATCCAAAGTGCATCTCATGGGATTTAGCGGTCAATCTAATTCCGCAAGTGGTGATTCGTGGCCCGTGAATGGCAGTTTCATTAATCATGGAGATTTCCTCTAGTATTCGGCTGCCAAGACTGTGGGTTCAACTCCACATATCAGAAAAACCCCAATTAGCTTACTCAGCGTGGAGGCCCATTTCCTGCCCAAAAGACTTGCATAGCACTCTGGCGTGTAATGGCGGAGGAAGCTTTATAACCTGTGGCTTCACGTATAGACTATAGCAGCATATGAGTTCTTCGTGGAACAACTAGAAGACCTCCCATCTAACACAAAAATTGCAAAATATATCTCTCACGCAGCTTTAAGGATTGAAATCGCAGCTTCTATAAAATTATGTGGTGTCATGGATAAAAGTGTTTTGAGCTCCACTCTTCTGTCTCGAGGAAATTCACGTTGGTTGCTGGTGGCTCCCATACTTAAAATCATGAACCAAATTACTTTTGCTTTAGTGTCAAGACGAATACAACCTTTAGACAGTTCTTTAACCAACCGAGAGGTTACAGGCTTTGTTCACCGCCTGTGGAGTTTTTTTTTTTTTAAATGAAACTCGATTTCCCTTTTTCCTATACAGGTGTGTTGTTTGCTGCTGGGAACAGTTTTTATCATCATGCTGAGACTAATGGCTAAGCATACCTGGGGGCTTATTCTGCGATTAATGCTTTGTCCAAAAAACTCAGTAAACCTCTACTCAAGCATTCGTAGTTGTGCCTAGGTGATGCCTTCTTATTTATTTGAAGACTTCGATCCAAGCTAGATTTGACAAGATGGAAACTTCATAATCATCTGTGCATTATACCTCCATGGTGTCACCCTATTTGAACAATATGAAAACACTTCTCATGGGAATACCCCTGTCAAAGTTGGGGGTAACACATTCCAAGACAACGTCATATTGAGGTTAGTCAAGAGTCACTTTTGATGAGGAGGTAGCCTTCAAGAGGTCTAGAGAATCTCATATGGAGATTGATAGTGAGGAGCAAGAGGCTCCAAAGGATGACGGTACAATTCCCTCTATTCCAGTTTTTCATCCTTTAGACTATTAGGAAAAGTCTGTAGAGCCAGCAGATCCAGTGGATCTACCCAGAGATGTTGTCGTGACTAGGAAAAGGCCAACATGGATTCATGATACTTTGCAAGATGCAGAGAGGCATGCAGCTCCTAGTGGTACTTATAGGGAGAACAAAAGACCTCAGAGGTTCTCGAATTATTTGACATTTATGAGTCACATCATTGATTCTAAGCCTTCTAGTTATGAGGAAGCAGCAAGCCAGCATATTTGGAAGGATGCCATGATGGAGGAGTATCAATCCATCATGAAGAATGATGTGTGGAAGATAGTGTTGAGACAAGAGGGGAATTCAGTCGTGACTTCCAAGTGGATCGATAAGATCAAGCATGCAGTTTAGATTAGCATAAGGTTTGTAGGCTCAGAGAAAGTCATTGATGGTATTCGGTGTTCTTGAGGGAGCAGGAGGCTCATCTCAATGAACCCACTTGGTGGGAGATGACATAGATGGATAAACTAGGATCAACATTGCAAAAGGTAGCAAGTTGCTTCAGTGCAGGATACTCAGATGGAGAGAAAGAAGGGTGTCTAGATGCAAAGAATGCAGGATACTCAGATGCAGAGGGAGCAAAGAGTCCAGATGCAGAAAGTGCAGGATAATCAGATGTAGAGAGAGCTGAGTATCCAGATGCAAAGGGAGCAGGATACTTAGGTGCAGATGGAGCAGGGTGCTCCAGCACAAAGGGAGTAGTTGCAGCACAGTTGTTAATGATGAAGAAGCCCCAGTACCCCCCTCACCAAGAGAGAGTTGGCTTCAAAAATCGAGATGGAGGATCTTGTCCTGATGTATTATTTCTTGTGATTGGAGGTGTGGCTGAAATGAGGTGAGATCTTACTCAATCAAGGGAAGTACATAGTTGAGATCTTGAAGAGATTCAGTATGATTGACTGTAAGTCCATGGCTACACCTATGGAGGCAAATCTGAAGAAGTTGAGTGATTCTGCTTCAGATACAAATTTAGTGGATCCCACGATGTACAGGTAGCTAATTGGATCCTTGATGTAACTAGCTAACACCAGACCAGATATTTGCTTTGCAGTGAACACCCTGAGCTAGTTTATGGTTGAGCCGAGGCACTTCCATTGGGTTGCAGCAAAGTGAGGGTGTAGGGATATACAGATTCTAACTAGGTCAAGGAGTGCAGAGAACAGAAAGAGCACCTCGGGTGTTGCTTCAGCGTGGGATCAGTTATGATATCCCGGTTTAGCAGGGAGTAGATTTTTGTAGTGCTCAGTACCATAGTTACATATATCGTGTCGACGAATATATCGTCGAAGGTCCGGAATGTAACTTATCGGCAGCAACGGCGAAAATATCGGAAAATATCGGCAAATGTCGTAAAGCATCAAAAAAATACAAAAATAACCATTTTTTTCAATTTTTTTAACATCTAAAGCAACAACAACATCAAATAAACACATTGCTACATAAATATGAAAATACAACTAATATATAAGATGCATAAGATGTCAAATGGTGGATCATGATCACATATTGACTATAAAGTTATAAACTGAAAATATTGAAATATGTTCTTGATGGAATGATAGAAAATCACATCAAATGATCAAAATAAATGTCTCTCAAGAAATTAGTCATCAGGACTCATGAGGCATCTAGATACTACATAATACAATGATAAATAGTAGGAATCATCAATCCCCTCTACCCCTTTTATAGGCAAGGGGCGCCACTCTTCCTCTGGAAGCAGTAGGGGGTCTTGTAGGTGCTTTGGATGAGTTAGGCGTCAAATTGGAAGCTCCAACTACTTAAGCTATGATGGAAGGTCCAACTACTCTACAATTTTGATGAAACTTCCCATGTTTAATGAGTGAAGGGTACATTTTTATTAAGGTCATGATAAAAGATTTCAATAATCTATGCCACCAACATCAAGGTACAAGGATGGGTTGATGTGCTTGATTAAATGCCAATCCCATACCCTCATACTTGATAAAATCCAGTGGAATTGTTGAAATCTTGAAATCCTGAAAACTATTAAGTCTCTCGAATTCTAAATGGGATCTAAAATTCTACTTTTTGCATATGAAGTCCGATGAGGTTGGAACCACTCTCAAACATCCTGAAACAATTAATGGCAATGTTAAAAATTTAAGTAAAAGGATAGAAAATGAAAGTAAAGGAGAATGTCACTTATACTTTAAGAATTTATTACTTTAAGAATTTAATATATTTAGTTTTAATAACATTGCCAAAAACTTAACCCATGAATTTATTTTTCAAATTTCATGCAACTTTTTTTAGCAGGGCGATATTTTCCAAAATATCCCGATATATTCCCAATATATCACGACATATTGAATATATCGCGATATATTCAAAATGTCGAAAATATCGCGATTTTTTAGTGGCAATATATCGCCAAGGGGAATGACTCGCGATATCAACGATATATGTAACTATGCCCAGTACTGCAGATGCAGAGTATATAGTAGCCAGTGTCACATATCATGAAGCAGTGTAGCTTCTAGCAGGACTACTTGATCAAGAGCTAGAGACGACCTTGATACATTGTAATAATCAAAGTTGTGTCAAGTTTTCAAAAAATCTAGTATTTCACAACAAGTCGAAGTATATTGAGATCAAATATCACTTCATCTGAGACATGGTGCAGAAGGGAGCAGTGAAGCTCCATTACATATCCACAGATGAGCAACTAGATGACATTCTCACCAAGCCTCTATCTAAGGAAAAGTTTGTATACTTCAGAAACAAGCTTGGCATGATGGAGAATGTCTCCCTCAGTTAGGAGTGTTGATGGTTCTACGGATGAGTAGCATCGGGAAAACATTTATGCACGGGAAATGGCCATTCTGATTTGGCTAGTGGTGAATGACCCAGGCACCGTGATGGTTCTACAGATGAGCAAATTCCATTAAAAAAACCCACTTTTAAGCCTTCACTACACTCTATTTCATGTTGATTTTGTCGATTATATGGACAGTTTTCACACATACTCATCATGTTAGAAAGTTGACCCACATAATATGGGACTGCTTGTTGTATTGATGTTAATTTCATGAGGGCCTGTTGCATTTCGAGGTTTGTTTCAACCTTGTTTAGAGGGGCCACCCTCTATTTGAGACTTGTCATATGAATATTGTAGCATTCTAGGAGGCCATAGCCTTAGAGAGGCCAATTACCATGCCTTCATACCATATTTTGAGGAGGTCATTGGCATTTGGAGGCTGTTGTTCACACCTTTGGTTGTGGTTAGAATATAGATTTAGTGGGACAACCAGTTGTTGCATGGGTTTGATCCACATTTAGTGCACTTATGTTGTTGTTGGGAGAATTTTTAGGCCTGTTTTGAGGGGGCATTCTATCTTGGAGTTGCTCCATACATGGATCTAGCCTTATTTGGGTTGGCCATCACCCGTATTGGAGGCCCCTCTCTTGAGGTTTGACTTGGTCTCTTCCCCACTATGATAAAGGACATCCCACTCTTCATGGATCTTCATGGATGGATACTTGTAGGTGTAGCTTTCACCACTCATATTTTATTGTATTAGTTGGAGTAGTGGAGTATTTTGCTATTGTTTACTCCACCTTAGGCTAGATCTCGGAATCTATTATTATTTTATTGTAAAGGAAGTTGTTCTCCTCTCCTATATAAGAGAACCTTTCCTTCATTTGTATTAATGGTTGGATTTTGAGAGTTCCCTCTCTATTGGATCCTAATAGACATATCTTTCATCGAGCAAATCGAATTGTAGGGTTTTCTTTTCCATTCTAAGTGTGGTTTTCCTTGTTCTCATCTTTAAAGTTGCGAGTGATTTGTAGAATAACAAAACTTCTAATTAAGACAATTGAAAGGCAAACTTGTCTGATTGAAAGGGTCGTGAGAGAAAATGTCTTCCAATCCTTTGTTAATTTATTCATGATTTATATTGTTACAGCATCTTGTCATTTTTAAGAGTATTTGCTTTCTGATACTTCATTGCATAAATCACACCCTAGTTACAATGTTTTGAGTTGCCCCTTTATGGATTCTCCTAGTGATTTCTATTTATCATTTTGTAGCCTATTGGGGTTTATTTGTTAGTCGTGAAAGAAGCCCTAATTTCCCTCTATTAAAAAGTGGCAACAAGGAAGGTCTTCGATCATTTGCATGTGTCCTTGCTTGATAGAAGACAAAAAGCAGGAGTTCGGATTGATCATTTCCTTTATCCAAAGTATAGACTTAGGAAAAGTGCATTCTGTAATCTAATTTTAATTTGACTTAATGGAGGCACTTTTATAAAGTTCAAGTGAAATATAATTTAAGTGATGGCTAATCTAATCTTGGCCATTGATCTTATCGGAGGATCTCATCCATTGATCCATAGTGAGAGTTAGGGTTTTCGCTTGGCCATTGAGTTAAAAAGAGATTGATTTGGTGGAGAGGAAACAACACACGTAGTTGCTTTGGCACACACATTGCTAGAGGGAGATTTCTTGTTCATAGCTTTTCAACTGGAGAGTAAGAGGGAGAAGTTTGCAAAAGAATTTCAGAGAGTTAGATCGAAGATCATCTTTCCGGAGATCGACAAGACAATGCAAGCAGATCACAAAGGCCGTGATAGTGACGCAGAGTAGTCGTGCAAGTGACGCAAAGGTTGACGCAGCCAGTTTTACAAGCTGACCCAGGGGTCGTACGTTGACGTTGAGGAGGCCATACGCTGACGCAAGGGTCGTACATGCTGACGCAGGGTTGTACATGCTAACACAGAGTCGTACATGCTAACGCAGGGTTGTACATGTTGACGCGGGGGGTGTACGATCCTGTTGGGGTTTCTCAGCGAGTTTTGGTTGTACGATTTCGCCAAGTTGGCTAAAATCAAATTTCTGGATTGTATTGTTCAAAATCTTGCTAATAAAATATCTTCTCAAACTGCTCTACCGGTTTTCCCATCTTGGGATTTTTCGGAGGTTTCCATACCAAAAAATATTGGTCTCTATTGGTGTGATTGAAATTATATGTTTTCTCAGTATTTATTTTCCACTGCATTATTTGTGAAGAGACTCCTTTGTGGTTAACAGTAATAATATATGTACTGCGTAGCTCAAGATTGAGTTTTAAGGAAATTTACATGGTACCAGAGCTCTTCTCAGCAGATCTGAGAGAAAGCAGTAGTATTGGATAGATCGGGGGAAGATCTATTGAAGACACAAACCTAGAGTTTCAAATCTAGGGTTTGATAGGTACACTTCATTATGGACGTACAGTTGAGAGTCGAGGATAGACTCCAGGGGGCTCAGAACTTTCCTACATGGAAAGAAAGGATCATGAGGATCCTGGATGTTAGTGATGTAGAGGAGCACATTGACTCCAAGAAGGTTGCGCCCGTGGATCCGACAAAGTTGGCTAGGTGGAAGAAGGTGGATTCTAGGGCCATGTTGATTATCTTGGATGGGGTGAAGGATCACATAATCCCTCACCTGTCTAGGAAGAAGACCGCATTAGAAATGTGGACAACTCTGGAAATTCTTTACCAAAGTAAGAATGAGAACCAGAAGATGGTGCTACAGGAGAGGCTACGAAGCACCAAGATGGCCAAGGGTAAAGGAGTGGTTCCTTATCTCACAAGGCTCACATAAATCAGGGATGACCTTGGAGCAATGGGCTCTAAGACTGAAGATGAGGAGCTAGTTCAGATAGCTCTCAATGGCCTTTCTAAGCCATGGGACATCTTTGTCAAGGGTGTGGTGGCTAGGGAGAACCTCCTTGATTGGCAGAGATTGTGGGATGACTTTGTGCAAGAAGAGACCCATATGCTTCAAGGTTCAAGTTCATCCAATAGTGCCCCACCGATTGTGGATGAAGAAGCTCTAGCCCTAGCAGGGAAGGGAAAGGGTAAGGCAAAAAAGAAGAAGGGTGGTAAGAAGAACATTGACATGTCCAAAGTCAAATGTTTTATTTGCCACAAGCCAAGACACTTTGCCTCCCAGTTCCCAGACAGGAAGAAGAACAATACTCAGATGGTAGGTTCTGCCTAGGTGGAGGAATTCAGCAAAAACTTTGATGAAGACTTTGTTTGATAGCTTGCATGGAAAGCACCACAGGAAACAGTATTTGGTACATCAACAGTGGAGCATCTTGTCACATGACAGGACAGAAAAGGTTCTTCAAGAGCTTGCAGGAGGGTGGAGTAAATCTCCACATTGAGTTGGGTGATGATGCGAGGTATCAGGCGCAGGGAGTTGGCACTGTTTCGTTTCAGAGGGAGTCCAACAAACCCCTCAATTTTGCTGACGTATTTATGTTTTGGGGTTGACCAAGAACCTCATATCCGTTTCCACCCTAAAGGACAAGGGCTATCAAGTGAAGTTCCGAGATCAAAAGGTGTATATCAGGCCCAAGGGGTCAAATAGTAGTTTGGATCGGGTGATTGGGATCTAGAGCAGGAAGGTGTACAGACTACACTTCCAATATGCAAAGGCTCTAGTCAACAGCAGCAGCAGCAGCAGTCACGATGAATTGTGGCATAGGAGGATGGCACACTTACACCATGGAGCACTAAGGCATTTGAGACAGGCAGTTATTGGAGTTCCTCAAGTATAGGAGGAGAAGCATAACCACTGCAAGGGTTGTGCATTGGGGAAGAAAATCAGGAAGCCTTTCCCACAGAGTGAGCACAAGTCTAAGCGGACCTTGGACTTGGTGCATTAGGATGTTTGTAGACTCATGAGTGTCCAATCTTTCAATGGCTACAGTTATTGCGTCACGTTCATTGATCATTGTTCCAGGAAAACCTGGATCTCTTTCCTGAAGGCCAACACAGAGGTCTTCGAGCGGTTTCAAAAGTTCAAGACTCCGGTAGAAAACCAGATTGAGAGGAAAATTCGGGTATTGAGGATGGACAACGGGGGTGAGTACATTTCCAGTGAGTTCTTGGAGTTTTGTTCATCGGAGGGGATCAAGAAGGAGCACACAGTTCCTCATACCCCACAGCAGAATGGAGTGGCAGAGATGAAGAACAGGACATTGGTAGGAGCAACCAAGGCCACGCTATTTAATCAGGGATTGCCACTATTCCTATGGGAAGAGGCATACAAGACCGCAGTTTACATTCAAAATAGGTGTCCCCACATAGCTTTGGGGAGGAAGACACCTGAGGAGGTCTTCACAGGCACTAGACCAGATGTGAGTCATCTACACATATTTGGGAATGTCTGCTATTATCATGTTCATGTTGACACTAGGAAGAAGTTGGTCCCTTCTGGAGAGAAGGGGTTACTTGTTGGTTACAACGAGACTTCTAAGGCATACAGGGTACATATTTCGGCTTGCAAGAGGATCATTGTGAGCAGGGATGTCCAGTTTGATGAGGACAGAGCCTCACGAAGATCTATGGACTTACCAGCACAGGACTTGGGGGTCAAGTTAGAGGAGCCACGGGTACAGGTACAGACACAGGATACAGGTGTTATCACATATATATTAGTCTGGCTACCACATTCTATTTTTCATATTTAGTGTATTTTTCAGCCAGATCTCCTACATATGCGATGTTGAGATGAGCAATTTTGATGGATCATTATGTTATTAGTGGACTATAGTACTCTCCCATGCCGGGACTGAGTCTCAGGACACTCAGATTCGAGGACTGATGTAGTCATTTAGTCATTTGCAGAGCAGACAGTGATGCCCAGATTTGTATCAGTGTTCTCTCATTGGACAGATGATGGTTCAGATGGATTAATTGCATGGTTATGACTCAGCTTATATTATATTGTGTTATGGTTATCATTGCTCTTATACTCATTTTTGTGACATGTATTAGCATTTAGTGTCATGATCTGGCGGTCATATAAATATGTGGACTTGGATGTATCTATATTATGTATTGATGTCCCTACTCAGACTTGGAAGTTCTTGATCCATACTCATTGGTTTTACCCTCCTTAGGGAGAATAGAGGTAGTCATTCCCATTATACTTTGGCTTGCTAGTGTTGGTTTCATTATCCATTGTCTCCACCCATCCATTACCTTCCAGTTGTGTTTTAACCCGACTTACTACTTGACTTGTGGCATGGAGGACCTTTCCCCGCTAGATCCTTTGTTGGACAAGCCTCCCTGTTTATGTGTGTCTCGGCTCTGAGTTGCCTAGGATGTGTTTGCTTGCCTGAAACAAGTAGCGCTGCCATCAATACAATGTATTTGGAAATGAAAAGAATATCTTATGAAAAAATCTCATTCATGAAAAGTAGTGTTTTTCAAAATACATGAATGAAAGGCTAGCCTAATGAAATTGGCTTTAAAAAATGAAATATCTTGAACATTCATGAAAAGTAGTGTTTTTCAACATACATGAATGCAAAGTCTAAAATAATAAAAGTCCGTATAAAAATATACATGGACCAAGGCTATGGAAAATCAAAGGCCCAAAAAGCAATGGTTCCTAAAAGTTTTATCTAAAGATTGTTGACCTTACTTGTATTGAGTTGGATTGTGAGCATTTGTCAAGCTGAGTAAGCACCTCTGAAGTAGTTCACCCATTTGTGAGGCACTGCCATCCCCTTTGTTATTGTTTGTCCGGCATAAGGCTAGAGTGAGTATTCCCTTTCCATATCCAAAGTGTCACAATGTTGAATTGGTGGTCATCCTCTGTCCTAGCCTTGTAAATTTTAGCCTTCACCCTTCACTAGCAAATTGACTACAACTATGAAGTGAGTATGGTCTTGAAAGTCTGATCTCAGTTATGATTAATAAATGAAACCCTATATATATGTATTTGGTTGATGTACCGCCAGTGAGGTGACTGCTACTTAAATGATTTGTAGAGCATTTCTTAGCCTTTGAACACTTGCAGCATATGGATATCAACCTGAGTTAGATTATTGGTTATCTGATCATTTATAGGTTATTATGTTGTCTATTGGATATTGTAGATGATCAGGCAGAGACCTAGAAGGGGTATGAGTATATACCTTAGATGGATTTGGACTCTCTGAGTCTAGTGAGATAGATTGTTTTCAGTTTCTGGCACTTGCAGAGATGATCAGGCTCATTTTACCCTTCTGGTGCAATTTTGCTTCACTGGATGACGTGTCTGAGCAGGGAGATGATATTGTTGGATCTCCTAGGGCGTTGTATGGGGCATAGGGGGTCCATCCACTTGATTGTACCATAGTACCCCCTCCCAGAGAGCCTGGTGGGCTCAGTTGGATAACGCAGGCACCCTAGGAGGTTGTTTTGTCAGGATCACGTTTCTCAAGGCAGATTAAAAAATAATTAAATGGCTATTGAAGAATTCGATTTGGGCTACTGAGGAAAGGAAATGGCATGGGGTGAGTTTTGATGATGAGTGTGATGTCTTCCATGCCTTCTTCAGCAGTTGCAGCACTTGGATTGGCCCACATCTATTTTTTCGGGCATTTTAAATTATTTTCTGGAGCTTTTGGAGGCTCACGATTTCCTCAAGGAGGCACAATTTCACAGTTTAAAAATTATATTATTTTTATTGTGCCATGGGGACACCTAGAGGGAGTTACTTAACACTCCATGGACCCACCATGTGCTTCATTTAATTCTTGTTGAGTAGGATCCCCTCTCTTTGGGTGATTTGGTCCACTTTTATATTATATTGTTATATCGATCCATGTATTGTATGTTGAGCTCATCTCAACCATTGATTAGACATTTGTATCTTTTAAAGGGCCTTTGGCTCTTGGATCTGGATAATAGAAAAACTTTTCTTATGGATTTTCTTGGATCTCCTTTGCATCTAGTGTTCTTAGATGGTGATTGGAAAGTCTTTTGCTTCCTAGCATTCGGGAAATTGTTGCAAGATCTATATTTTTTTGGGAATCTTTGTCTTGTCTACAGGAGGATGACTTCAGCTTGGGCGTTTTTGCAGGGGCTCCTCAACTCGCTTGGATTGGCTTCGCTTGTATCAGGGGGTTTTCATTGGTGTCATTGCAATCTATGATTTCTTCTTGCTATTTTTTTGTAGCATTTTGATTTTTTCTCGTGATGCAGCAAATATGATATGGTTGATGTTTGTTGTGCAGGAGAGAGGGCGCATTGACTTCTTGGGGCAAAACGTTGGAGATAGAACTTGCTCAAAGCTTCTCAAATTGATCGAGATAGAAGGCATCATCATCATCAAGGAATCTACAAGGATTTCCAGGTATGATCTACAGGTTAGTACCTTTCTTCCAGATCTCAATCCATTGGCATTTGCTTTTTTAATTTTCACATTAAAATCCTATAAATAATAAAAAAAACAAAAATATTAAAAATTAGACCACTTGATCTCGGGCCAAACCACTGCCAGGTTTTGTAGATCAGGTCATCCCCTCACCAAATCATCCTCAACGCTGAGCTGAAAGTGGTTGGTTTTCCCTATATATGAGAAACTATCCTCCCAAACCCTAGCGCTATCCACCATTTTTCTGACTTTTTTCGGGATCTGATTTTTCCGGCAAAATACCTTGTTGGGTTTGTAGATCGGGTCATCCTCTCACCAAATCTCCTTCAACGCTGAGCTAGAAGTGGACAGGTTTCCCTAGATCTGAAAAATTGACCTCCCTAGATCTGAAAAATTGACCTCTCAAACCTTAGTGCTAGCCATTTTGCTACTGATTTTTCTGTAATCTTACTTTTCCGGCAAAATACCTTTTTGGGTTTGTAGATCGGGGTATTTCCCAGGTGGGTCTCCTTCAACGTTGGGAAGATAGTGACTCCATCTCCCTAGATCTGACGAGAACTGATCTCCAACCCTAACACTACCCCCTCTTTGGCCTCTTTTTCCTGTTATCTGACTTTTCTCTGGTGACTCGGATACTTTGACATTGTCAAATCTTTCATCAAGTCTATCCGTCGGTACTAGATAGCCCCAATATTGTCCTTGCCCTCCCTGCATTGGTTACGTTTCCCAAGACAGTGGATATCTTCACCTGTTGCTAGTACCTCAACCCTAGATCTAGTATTTACCTCATAAATCGCATGTGTCCCAATTTGGATCGAACCTCATACTTCCAAAATCCCTAATTCAAAGCCTTGATTCACCTAGTGACATCATCCATAGATCTAGGGTTTCCACTTACCTTACACCTTACGTACCTCAAGTCTATTTGATCCGATCTAGTGTCTAGGTTTGATCTCTCCTGTTGGGAGTATATTTAGGTCTCCCCCTTTGTTGTCTTGGGCTAAGATAACATAAAGCGAACACTGCCTCGATTGGCATGACAACCATCCATTTGGGAGTCGAGGCAATCTTGGTTCCACCTGCTTATTTGCTTGTCCCTCTACCATCCATCCTGGATCCACCTCACATAGGAAACTACAAGGTTGGTGATAACAACAAGTTCTAGTATTCAGAGGAAGTCAGGTGGACAAGATCCTTTGGTCATTGACTTGGAGGATGAGCCGCAGCAAGAGGAGGATATCCAGTAGCCGCAGCAGGAGGAGGATATCCAGCAGCTGCAGCACGTAGACACTAGGCCACGACCTAAGTGGTTTAGGTCCACAGTTCAGGATTCCAGGCAGGTGACTCTTCCACGAGCTCCATGAGGCAAAGCAAACCACTAGATAGACTTAGCTATATGGCATTGATGACGGAGTTGATTAACTCTAAGCCTTCCAATTTCGAGGAGGCTGCACAACATGATGTGTGGCAAGAGGCTATGGTTGAGGAGTATGACTCCATCATGAAAAACCAGGTATGGGAGGTTTGTGTCGAGGCTAGAGCAAAAATGGGTGGTTGGATCCAGATGGATCTACAAGGTAAAGCATGCAGCAAACGGAAGCATGGAAAATTACAAGGCATGCTTCGTGCAAAGGGGTATTCACAGAAGGAAGGTATTGACTATGAGGAGACCTTCGCCCCTGTCACCAGATATTCTTTTATTCAGACTATTATCTCTTTAGCAGCTGACATGGGTTGGTGTGTTCATCAGATGGACGTAAAGATTGCATTCCTCAACGGAGTTATAGAGGACGAGGTATTCATTAAGCAACCCGAGGGGTTCGAGGTGGAGAACAGGGATTCGCATGTATCCAGGTTGCAGAGAGCTCTTTATGGGCTCAAGCAGGCACCTCGAGCATGGTACTCGAGGATTGACAACTATCTACGAGAGATGGTTCCAGCGGAGTGAGGATGACCACAACCTATACTTCTTGTCAGGTGAGGTACCTCTTGTTGTCGCCTTTCACACACCTAGGGGGAGGACATGGCAGAAATCTTCAAGCCACTCGGTGTGTCCTTGGGGGAAAGTCTCGAGTCAAGGTTGTCACCTTGTTCTTGACTCCTCTGTTTAGGCCAACTCCTAATCGAAGCCAAGGGGTGTAGACCCTATTAGTTTCTAAGGTTGTTTAAGGCTTAGTGTAATGATGATGATTTAGTTGTTTAGGAGTTTTGATAATAAATAAACAATTGAACAAGATATTGCAAGAGAAATATTTAAATCACAACAGCATACAGATTAACACATGATATGTAGAGCACACATAAACAGATGATTGTATAATGTAAAACCAGTGCCAATGGAGTCCAAAAATAAAAGTGTTGTTGTATTGCCGAAAGAAAATGTGTTGCAAGTGTTCTTGGTCAATTTTAGATTAATATGAAAATGAGTTGATTAACTTATGGGGGAAGGGAACTCCAGATATACCTGAAGGTACGAGGAGTATGTCCAAAACCCTTATCCGATACGGCTCCCCGCAAGGAATATGTGGGTTGGTTGGAGTCTCTAAGACGTGTTCAACACTACACCAACAAGGGTGTAGCCTAATGGTGTCTCGAGGTCACTACCAAGTTGTTCCCGCTTCCTTTGTGGATTTTTCCACCACAACGGATCAAATCGAGGCATTGGATTTTCGCCTAGGGAGGTTAATTGAGGTGTGAAAACTAATTAATCTAGTCACCCACGTTGCTTTTCATGCATCCAACTGTTCGGATGAACCGCACCAGTGCAGAGCATACACAATAGAGCCTCAGTAAATTTTAAGGATTTTTAAGAACTTGTTTTGTTTATTAAAAAGGGAAAAATAACCTCCAAGAGTCTCTTTCGGTTCAAGTGAACCTCAATCGAGAAAGCAAGGAGGGATAACTTTTATTATGTTAAAGTGAAATAAACTGAAAAGCAAGAAAGAAAGACAAGTTATCTAATTAATCCTACCACGCATCTCTTTCCCCTTCCGGGTAACTCGAAAAGTCGTGGGGTAAGTATTAGTATTACTTTGATTTAACAAGATATGGAATGAAGTAACAAGCTTGCAAAGTATCCTATCTTGTAAATGAGAACTAAACTAAAGCAAAACAAAAGAAATGAAAAAAAGTGCAAAATGGGACAAAGACGCGGATCCCCCCTAGGGGGATGGGGAGTGGGCTCGAAAGAGCCTACTCAAGATATCTTTTATTATGCTCGGTTACAATGCTAGAAGAAGTGTTCTTTGGTTCTTGTTATCTGGAATCCAAAGGCTTACAACTTAATCAAAAATCGACCGAAATCGAAAAGGGAAGCTCCAAGAAGCTCTGAATGGCTCAAATCTTTGAAATTTGGCCAGCGTTTCCTTCTCTTTTTCAACGAACTTGCAAAAATCAGCGAGCTATTAATGGTAGAATATGCTCAAAAACACTTTGAGAGTGTCTTTGAACAATTCCCAGAAAACACTAAGAAAAAAATCTAAGTTAAAAACTTGAAAAGAAGAGCTTTAAAATAACTAAGCTTTCCTTGGGATCTTGGCTTGCCTTTTAGGAAGCCAATATGATGTGCACTTTATGCTAGATCTAAAATTGAAAGCATCGAAGACAAATTTTTATACTTTGCAAGATACAAAAAAATACTCTTTTTGGACAAACTTGCAAGAAAAGACTTTAATGACTAGTTCTAATTGAAATATAGCTTTTAAAAAGCTTAGATCTAGATTAGAACTCAGATCTATGTAAAATATTACTCTTGCAACTAGATCTGAAGACAAAGAACCAAGTAGCCAGGTAAAATTTTAAATTTAGAAAGAGGAAGAGATATGGAGAGGAAAGGCTTGATGCCGCAAAGAACTAGCCCAAAGGCTTCGTAATGGGATGCCGAGGGACTATGTCATTTAGAGATGTCGAAAGTAACGTGGAATCAAACTAGATCTACGATTCTTCCAAACCAAGCAACCTGTTAATCACTCAAAGGACTTGTAAGCCCGTGAGATCTAGTGATTACACATAAATCGAGATTAAAACAACATGCATATAAACTTATAACACATGTTAGATCCAGATCTCTAAATATACGTATTCAAAATAGAAGAAACAAGTAAACTTACTTATAGCCTTCTATTTCTAATGATTGGGAGCTATCCTTGTTCAGCCAAATTCATAATCCAAGATGCAAAGAATTTGAAACAATACATAGATTACCTCATGAAGATCAAACAATATTGGCCCACACACAACAGCACCACACCATTAGCCTGCAAAGCTTTCTTTATTATAGCAAAATCACAAAATACTGTATCAATTACAACTAGCAAGCACCTTCATCCAAATCTAACTAGTTTGGAATGAGACGATTGTGCTTTATTTATGGCTAGAGCAGGCCCTAGGGGGGCTACCAACACTGAAGATAAACCCAAAGTGTATCTGAGTTGAACTGAGCTTGGACTGAGTTGAAGAGGAGTCACACTAGGTTGAACTGAGTCACACTGAAGAGTTTGCATGACACCTTTCAACTACCAACCACCTAACTCCTAATTGGTTGCCAACACATCCAATCCACTCACCAAACTCCACCAACCTTCCCCATTGGCGTCCTTCCCTCACGCGTGAACTTCCAACCATTGGTAGAAGTGGGTGATGTCATCCCAATGATATGCGCTAGCATTTAAAGGAGCAGATCAAGATATAAACCAAAGTTTAATCAACCAACGCTTTAAACACTGAATGGGGTGGACCCCTCCTTCCCCCTCACGCGAGCTTCATTTCATTGACATGAAGAGGTTGATGTCACCTTCATGATTCGCTAGCATTTAAAGGAGTAGACCAAGGTATAAACCAACACTTAATAAATACCAAGCTTTAAACTTTGAAAGGGGTCCACCCCTCCTTCCCTCATGCGAGTTTCATGTGACGTGAAGGGAGTTTGACGTCACCCTCATGTTATAACTTGTTTTTTAAACCAAAGCTTGATTTGCATACAAGCCAAAAGAGAATCGCATGGCATGGAGGGACCCATGCCATGTCATTTCTCCACCTTAAACAAATCAATTTTGACTTTTAAAACTTTTGACCTTAGTGCAAAAATGTCATAATTTAGCATTAAAATGCCATCTTGATGCACTTTTAGCTAAATAATGCTCCACGGGGTGTTCTAGTCGCCTGAATGATATGAAAAGTAGCCTATGGGGTAAAGAGGACACTCTGAGCGTGAAAACGAGAATCCCCACGCCGAAAATGGACTTTGCATCTTACTTTTATTACATTTTGAAATTTTTTAATTAAACCATTAAAAAATGGCCTGATTTTGCGAAAAAATAATATTTTCTCGGAAAAGGACGAAACTCTAGGGGGGCCTAGCACATGTCCATACGACTCAATTTGAATGCCTAGCATGTTAAAAAAAACTGACACGAAGGCTCTAATAACCTCCTAAGGCCTAACCACCAAGACAACTACCCCAACTTTGGAGGTGTGAGTGAAAAACTCGAAAATTATTAGTCGTTTGTTCAACAACCAATAATAACCAAGAGAAAAAACACTCTGCGCTAGTCAGCTTGATGCTTAAGTCTAGGAAGCCGAGCCTTTTTATAAAAAATTATTATGCTAGCACATTTTTTACAATTTCCCCAAGAGGGTATGAACATGTGTTACAAAGAAAATTAAAAGAGTTTCCCAGAAAGAGGCATGGATGACTTCTGAACTCTGGAAAAAGAACAATGAAGTTTGTTCATTCATCCGGCTCATTTGATACCACCAACTAAGTATGACTTAGTGGGTAACACCTCTCATACTGGTCTTGTATGTAGATGATCTCTTTCTTACAGGAGATGAGAGGTTGATTGATGACTGCAAGTCCAACCTTGCAGTTGAGTTTGAGATGAAAGGCCTTGAATTGATGCATTACTTCCTAGGTTTGGAGGTTTGGCAGAGAGATGGGTGATTCTTCATTGGACAGAGAAAGTATGCAGTAGAGATCTTGAAGAGATTCAGGATGGAGGATTGCAAGCCCATGTCCATACCTCTAGTTTCCAACTGGAGGAAGATTGATGCATCGGGGTCAGAGGAGTTTGATCCTACATTGTATGGTCATCTTATCGAATCGCTCATGTATCTGGTCAACACACGGCCAGACATTAGCTTTGCAATCAACTCTTTGAGTCAGTTCATGGTGGACCCTTGGAGAGTACATTGGACAGTTGTGAAGCATGTGCTTCACTACATCAGAGGCATAGTGGAGTACGGGTTGGTTTATGAGCGCAGTCGAAGTGTACAGTTAGCAGTCTTCACAGATGCTAACTAGGCAAGATGTGTAGAAGACCGGAAGAGCACTTCAGGTTGTTGCTTCAGCATTGGGTCACGGGTTATCTCTTGGTTCAGCAGGAAGCAGAAGTCAGTTGCATTGAGCTCAGCAGAGGTTGAGTACAGGGCATCCAGTTTGGCTGCATGTGAGGGAATGTGGCTGAAAAAGTTGTTTTCAGGGTTATTCGAGTGTGAGCTAGAGGCTACAGTGGTTCGCTGTGACAATCAGAGTGGCATTAGGATATCTGAAAATCCAGTGTTCCATGACCGAAGCAAACACATAGACATCTGGTACCACTTCATGAAAGACAGAGTATAGAAAAGAACCGTTCAGTTGGAGTACATTCGAACTGATGAGCAAGTGGCGGACATTTTCACCAAGGCACTTTGCAAACACAATTTTGTGAGGTTCATAGATAAGTTGGGGTTGCTACCAAATCCCTTCCTTGTTGAGGAGTGTTAAAAAGGGGCAACAAGGAAGGACTTCTATCGTTTGCATATGTCCTTGCTTGATAGAAGACAAAACAGGAAGCCAGATTGATCATTGCCTTTATCCAAAGTTTAGACTTAGGAAAAGTGCATTATGTAATCTAATTTTAATTTGACTTAATGGAGGCACTTTTATAAAGTTCAAGTGAAATATAATTTAAGTGATGGCTAATCTAATCTTGGCCGTTGATTTCATTGAAGGATCTCATCCATTGATCCATAGCGAAAGTTAGGGTTTTCGCTTGGCCATTGAGTTAAAAGGAGATTGATTTGGTGGAGAGAAAACAACACACACACAGTTGCTTGGCACACACATTGCCAGAGGGAGATTTCTTGCTCATAGCTTTTCAGCCGAGAGTGAGAGGGAGAAGTTTGTAGAAGAATTTTAGAGAGAGAGATTGAAGATCATCTTTCCGGAGATCAACAGGACAACGCAGGCAGATCGCAGAGGCCATGACAATGACGCAAGGCAGTCGTACAGGTGACGCAGAGGAGGCCATACGTTGACGCAATGGCCGTACATGCCCTCTAAAATCGGGAACTTGGGGACTTTTTTTGTGCGTTTCCTTCACCAAGAACTTCCACGCATTCATGATCTCCATGTTGGTTGTTAACAACATTCCTATTTCCTTGCGACCGTACATAAACATGGTTGACTCAGAAATTTTTCTCTAGAAAATTTTTCTTGCTACCTTGTTGAGTTGGTGCACTGATCTCTGTCTACCGCTTGTGCTAGTGTATTCACTCGTCCCTACACTGAATTGGAGTTACCGCTAATCAATTATAAATTTGAGTCTATTTTTGACCTTTTATATATTATTAGATAAAAGAAAATAAATTTATTTATTTTACCTTTTAATTTATGAATAAAAAGTAAACTTTTAACTAATTGGAAACGGTTTTAGATCTTACTTTAAAACTAAATTCATATATTACATTTAAATAAAAATTATCTTGGTTTTTATTTTATAATAATTTAAATTTGAATATTTATACACCTTCGCAAATATCCTAGCATAGAATGTTTTGTAAACATATAATATTCTAATACATTTTAATCATAGTTGACACAAAACTGAAAACTTACTCTATACATATAGCCACAAATATAGGGGCTCTAACTTCTAAAAGTACCCACTTTAGAAAGAGTCTACCTTATATAATCAATGACGTGGATGGCCATCTTGATTTGATTGCCCTTTCCATTTGTTAAGAGGTTCTAGTTACAACCATAATACAAGCGATAAGTTAAATCATCTGATTTGTGTTTAATGTTTCTTAAATCTTTTATTTTCTATGTTTCTTCTCTTCTCATTTTTTTAATTATTTTATTTTTATATTTTTTTAATATATATTATTGACGTTCCCAACCTGTCGTTTCCTGCAAATTTGGGGGAAACTTCTAGACGTATCCGATACTCGTACCCACGTTCCCTACGTTCTCGCGTTCCAGAAACTTTTGCAACATAGGTTTTCTTTGTATTTATTTTTCGCTGCATTATTTGTGAAGAAACTCATTTGTGGTTAATAGTAATACATATATATATATATATATAGATATGTATATATATGTATATACTGTGTAGCTCAAGATTGATTTTTAAGGAAATTTACACCCTAACCCTTCATGAACCAACCCCTCTGTTGGACTAGCTTTCCTTGACTCCATTTTCCCTAGGGATTGGCACTAGTATTAATGGTCCTCCCATCACCCCTTTATCGTATACTACAGAAAAACCTGTTTTGATAGGTGTGATTACATCCTTAGTAGTTGGAGCTGCCATGATACATCAGACCATATTTTGGTCCAGTTTAGTGCCAGTCCCGGATGTGTCGAGCATATTTTTCTAATGGTCATCGACGGTACAGTCAGTCAGAGCCATTTCTATTGATCAACAACAGTATCCCATGACATGACTTAGCCTTGGATGATTAATTGAGATGGACTTGTTGTAGCCATGGATCACTTAGAAAAGCACGCAGCTGATACATTTCCCTTGCCCCATGAGCAGTCAAAGTTGGTTTCATGGAGATCATCAAAGACAGGTATATGGTTGTGTTATCACAAATATACTGTAGCTAGGATACCATGATGCAACATGTATATTTTCTCTTTTCCTCTGAGCCAGACTTATTGATAGGATACAACATGGATCATTATTACAGTGTGCGACATGCAGAGCCTTTTTTTTAGTAGCAGATACAGAGTATTTCCTTGTCGGGACTGAGATCTCCTTATCCTTTGAGATGACTTCAATGGTGACCTAATTCATTCGAGCAGAGCAACAAATATGGTAAACAATTTACAGATAGGCATATCAAATAGAGACAAGTATATGGTGAGATCAGGTATATGGCTCTTTGGTAGATTTTTGCTCTATGATGTATACTAACACCTTGGACTTATGCTATGATGATTATGGTGACCTATGCCTATATTATATGTATACTGATGCTTAAACTTGTGTTGAGAATGATTAAAGAATCTGATGTAGAAGACTATTGCTTATGCCATGCTTCACACAACTTTTAAACCTTAGTGTTTTGTTGGTTCCATGTATCACTTGTCCCCATCCATCCAGTTCATCCATAATTGATTTTCCTCCCATGACCTATGATTGACTGAGACCTATGAGATTGAAGATCATCTTCCCTACTTTGACCCCTATGCATGATGGATCCCATGTTTTTTTGTGTCTTGGCTCTAAGTTGTGCAACAAAACTTGTCGAAGCCTTAAACCTTCTAGGCCAGGAGAACCCACTGGTGTTGGTTCCTGAGCTTAGGCTACATCTAGATACCTGCACCAATCCACTGAATCTAGCATTTATAAGGTGGTCTTGATTACAAGTTGACCTAAACGGTTAACTAGGGACGCCCCCTTGGTTTAGCCATCAGCTTTTCCAAAAGTGTCAAAAACCTTGACTGGTGTGACAACTGAGTTAATTTAGAGGTCTTGGCTCTCATAGGTCACAACTTTAGTTGCCTTCCCCTCTACCATCTTAGATAGGATCATCTAAAGGGGCAACTACATGAATTGTGATAAAAATAGGCTACCTCTTCACCTAATCCTTAATTCTCAAAATCCTTAGAAATCCTATTCTGGGAATCCCCCTTGGTTGGAGAAGAGCCAACCTAAATTGTAGGGAGGTAGTTACTAAGGTGACAGTGGGTAATTGTAAATTTTCCTTTAATATTCAAACTAGGGCTAAACAATGCATTCAAAATCTCTACTGATAACCACACATGAATATCTTTTACAGTATGCAGCGGAATATAAAACTGAGAAATAAATCACAACATTACATCACAATATTGACATTTTATTATTTTGGGTATGAAAACCCCCGAAAAAACCCAAGATGGGAAAACCGGTGCAGCAGTCAGATATAGATTTTATTATGAGAAAATATGGAACGTTTACAATCATTGCAAATTCACCCTAACCTAGCGAATGAAGCACCCCAGCAGAATCACTAGGCAAATCCCAGCTAAACCACAGCACCCTCCTGCATGAGCGTACGGTCCACTATACGGCCTCCCACACGTGCGGATCTGTACGACTGTACGGCTGCTATACGGAATCCGTACGATCTGTATGACCTCCCTCTGCAGCTGATGCCTGTCGATTCGTGCGGGCTCTGTCCTTCCTAGCAGCTCGGTGATCCTGTTTGCTCACTCTTCCATCTTCCCAACTAAATCCTTTGTCTGACTTTCTCTCCCTATCTGTATCCTGTCTCTGTCGGAATACAAGTGTGTGTCCTAATCACCAATTGACCTTTCTTTTATAACTTTATGAAAAGCGAAAACCCTAATTTCACTTTCACTTTATAAAAGGTATTTTAATTTATTTTCCAAAGTACACTTAGGAAAAGTAAATTAAATACAACTGGTGTCCTGATTTTAGTGTTCTGCATGCAAGGACACTTGCATGCAGGAAGACCTTCCTTACTGATATTTTTAACATAAAGAGATTCAGGATGGAAGACTGCAAGCCTATGGCCATACTTCTAGTTTCCAACTAGAGGAAGATTGATGCATCAAGGTCAAACAGATTTGATCCTACCTTGTATCGTCAGCTTATCGGATCGCTTATGTATCTGGTCAACACTCGACCAAACATCAGCTTTGCAGTCAACTCTTTGAGTGAGTTCATGGTCAACCCTCGGAGAGTGCATTGCACGACTGCGAAGCACATGCTTCGCTACATCAGAGCTACAGTGGAGTATGGATTGGTTTATGAGCGCAGGGGGACTGTACAGTTAGCAGGATTCACAAATGCTAACTGGGCAGGATGTGTAGAGGACAGGAAGAGTACTTCAGGTTGTTGTTTCAGCAGTGGATCAGGGGTTGTCTCTTGGTTCAGCAGGAAGCATAAGTCAGTTGCATTGAGCTCGGTAGAGGCTGAGTACATGGAAACCAACATGGTTGCTTGTGAGGGTATGTGGCTGAGTAAGTTACTTTCAGGGTTGTTCAAGTGTGAGCTCAAGGCTACAGTAGTTCACTGTGACAATCAGAGTGGCATCAGGCTATCTGAGAATCCAGTGTTCCATGACCAGAGCAAACACATAGACATCAAGTACCACTTCTTGAGAGATTGCGTTCAAAGAAGAACCATCAGGTTGGAGTACATATAGACAGATGAGCAAGTGGCGGGCATTTTCACAAAGGCACTTTGCAGACATAGTTTTGTGAAGTTCAGGGATAAGATGGGGTTTCTACCAAATCCCTTCCTCGTTGAGAGGGAGTGTTAAAAATAGCAGCAACAAGGAAGGTCTTCCTGCATGCAAGTGTCTTTGCATATAGAAGACTTAAATCAGGACACCAGTTGTATTTAATTTACTTTTCCTAGGTTTACTTTGGATTTAATTTACAGCCATCGTACAGTCGTACGGATCCGCACGTGTGGGCATTTTCACAAAGGCACTTTGCAGACATAGTTTTGTGAAGTTCAGGGATAAGATGGGGTTTCTACCAAATCCCTTCCTCGTTGAGAGGGAGTGTTAAAAATAGCAGCAACAAGGAAGGTCTTCCTGCATGCAAGTGTCTTTGCATATAGAAGACTTAAATCAGGACACCAGTTGTATTTAATTTACTTTTCCTAAGTTTACTTTGGATTTAATTTACAGCCATCGTACAGTCGTACGGATCCGCACGTGTGGGAGCCCATACAATGGGTCGTACACTCACGCAGGAGGGTACTGGGGTTTAGTTGCAATTTGCCCAATGATTCTACTGGGGTGCTGCATTTGCCAGGTTTGGGTGAATTTGCAGTGATTGTAAACGTTCCATATTTTCTCATAATAAAATCTATATCTGACTACTCCACCGGTTTTCACATCTTGAGTTTTTCCGAGGGTTTCCATACCCAAAATAATAGTGTCAATATTGTGATGTGATGTTGTGATTTATTTCTCAGTTTTATATTCAACTGCATACTATAAAAGATATTCATGTGTGGTTATTAGTAGAGATTTTGAAAGCACTGTTTAGCCCTAGTTTGAATATTAAAGGAAAATTTACATGGTATCAAAGCTCTAGTGAGCTAAAGCTGAGAGACTTGCAGCAGCAGTGATAGATCAGGGGCGAATCTATAGGAAGACACAAACCTAGACTTCCAGATATAGGGTTTGACAGGTAACACTTCCCTATGGTTGTGCAGTTGAGAGTTGAGGATAGACTCCAGGGGGCACAGAACTTTCCTACATGGAAAGAAAGGATCACAAGGATCCTGGAGGTCAGTGATGTAGAGGAGCACATTGACTCCACAAAAATTGCACCCACAGATTCGGTAGATCTGATAGCTTCGAAGAAGATTGATTCCAGAGCCATGTTGATTATCATGGATGGAGTTTAAGGACCATATAGTCCCTCACCTTTTTGGTAAGAAGACCGCAGCAAAAATGTGGATGACTTTGGAGAATCTGTACCAAAGCAAGAACGAGAACCGGAAGATGGTGCTGGAAGAGAGGATGCGCAGCACCAAGATGGCCAAGGGAGAAGGAGTAGTGCCTTATCTCACGAGGCTCACACAGATCAAGGATGAGCTTGGAGTTGTTGGCTCTAAGATAGTGGATGAGGAGCTAGTTCGGATAGCCCTCAATGGCTTCTCTAAGCCATGGTACACATTTGTCAAAGGTATTGTGGCTAGGGAGAAGCTCCCTAATTGGCAGACTATGGGATGACTTTGTGCAAGAGGAGACCCGCATGGATCAAGGATCAGGCTCATCCAACAGTGCCCCATAGATTGTGGATGAGGAAGCTCTAGCCCTTACAGGGAAGAGCAAGGGTATGGCAAAGAGGAACAAGGATGGTAAGAAGAACCTTGACTTGTCAAAGGTCAAGTGTTTTATCTGCCACAAGTAGGGACACTTTGCCTCCCAGTTCCTAGACAGGAAGAAGAAGAGTAACACTCAGATGGTTGGACATACAAAGGTGGATGAGTTCAGCAGGAACTTCAATGGGGAGTTTTGCTTGATAGCTTGCATGGCAAGCACCACAGGGAGCAGTATATGGTACATTGATAGTGGAGCATCTAGTCACATGAATGGACAGAAGAGATTCTTCAGAGACTTATAGGAGGATGGAACAGGGATCCACGTTGAGTTGGCTGATAATGTGCAGTATCAGGCACAGGAGTTGGCACTGTTTCATTTTGTTGCCGCCTAATTCGCACCTCGGGTAACGTGGCAAAAATCTTCAAGCCACTAGGTGCAACCTTGGGGGCGAGCTCGAGCCAAGTGTTGTCACCTGATACTCAGCTCCTCCGTCTAGGCCAACTCCTAGCGAAGCCAAGGGGGGTGGACCCTAATGAAAAGTAAAATCTAGGGTTTTTATTCTATGAGAGAAATAATTAATTCTAGGAGCTTTAATATGGAATGGATGAAATTTAAAAAAATACCAATTACTGCAAACAAGATTAACCTTAACAACACCTCTCAAATTAGATACACAATATTCAATGACACATTGCAAGATTAACTCATGCAAAAAAGAACAGAAAATACCAGTGCCAAGATGAAAGGAGTGCTTGCAAATGTGGGTTGCTAGTGTAGTCTCAGTGAAAGTATTGCAGTGTCTCGATTGGTAAATTTTAGATTATTAAATGAATTGATTAAGGAATGGGTAAATTGTGGGTTTGGCCCAACAAGTCAAGTCCCTTCGAACTGAGTGCTAAAGCAGTAATACCAAGTGTCCGACAGGACGAGGATGAACCTGCTTGGAGTAGCCCCTTGACTCTGTAGTGATTACCCTTTGCAACCTCTCGATTTCTCGAGAAAATCACTTGTGTGGATTTTCCTAATAAATCTAGTAACTCGTATCCCTTTGTGATACAACCAACTGATCAGACAAGCTGCAGCGGTGTAGAGCATACGGGGAAGGAGTCTTGATTTATTTTAAAAGTTTTAGAACAAGTTTTCTGATTTAGAAAAAGATAAAACCCAGGAGTCTCTTTCCGGATTCAGTATTCGGGCAAGCCCTTATCCACGAACCTGTACTCGGGAAAGTGAGGGGGTTTGTTTTAACTTAGCAATGCATAACAAAATTATTTTTTAATTACTACACTGCTCAAATCTTTTCCCTTATGGTACTTCGGTATAGTGCAGTGGGTAAGTATTCAGGTTACTTTTGCAAAACTTAAACAAAGCATTAAATGATAAAGAAAAACAACTACGCTAACATCATATAAGAAAACAGAAAAAGGACACCAGCACAAATCCCCCCAATGGAGATGGGGACCAGGCTCTACCGAGCCTACTCAAACTTGCTTTTATTAATCAGTTACAATGCTTCAGCAGAGATGCTTTTTGGTCCTTGTTATCTGGGATCCAAAGCCTTACAACATACAAGGAAAAGAAGCAACAGCTAAGGGTAAAGCCTCCTAGGAGCTATGGATGTTCGAAAAAGCTATTTTCGGGCAGAGTTTCCTTCTCTTTTTTGATGGGCCTGCTAAAAGCCAGCAAGCTAATGTCAGTGAAAAATGCCCAAAAACACTTTGGAAGTGTCTTTGGACAACACGCAAAAATTACAAAAAAATTCTAAGTAACAGCTGACTATAAAAAAAGAAGGAAACAACTAAGGCAAGCTAGAAAGCTTGCCTTCTTAGGATCTTTGCTTGCCTCTTGAAAAGAATGGCGAGCAAATTTTAAGCACTAAACTAATAGATAAAACTTTAAAATGCACAAAACTCCTTCAACAAGCTTTTTAAATTTTCAAAATTTTTAAACTTGCAGAAAAAAGAGAGAAGTAACGAGATCTAGAATTTTAAATGTACCTTTGAAGTGAACTAGAAATAGAAACTTTTAGAAATTAGATCTACCTTTAATATGACCTTAGATGCTAGATCTAATATGGAAACGTTTGAAACTGAAAGAAACTTTTAAGAAATTTGTGGATCAAAAAAGTTAAAAAACCCGGAGTAGAGCAAGAAATAAAGAAGAGAAAACGCCTCCTTGGTGAGATCAGAGGGACAAAGCTTATTTTCCAATTTTACTGAAGGAAAGGTAGACCACATTCGCTCATCAATACTCTAGCTTTAGCTTCCTGCAAAAGGCTCTCAACACTAGCAATGGGGATTAAAAAAAAAAACTTGTGTAAACCAAAAGAGACTACAACAACAATGTAGATCCAAACATGAAATCATACATATATCAAATAGTCTTCTTCAACTTGCAATAAAAGAGTAACCTATCAAGAATTACTTTTTATCTTTACAAAAATACCATTTCCTTCTGAAAGCAAGTTAATCCCAAACATATACAAGCATGAAAACAAATACAGGTTACCTCACTAATGTAGAGTAAACGCCATCCAAACATCCATAGATCCCACACAGAAATTGCCTCCAAAGCCTTTTATTCACAATACTCAAGAAAACTATTACAATCTTACAAGCAGAGGTTCCACTTTTTTTATCTTGAACAATGGAGAGGTGGCCTGCTTAAATAGGAAAGGAGAGACCCAGGGGGCTCATCAATACTGAAGATCAACCCGGAGTGTAACTGAATTGAGCTGAGCTGAACTGAAGCAATCAACAGAATCAGTGGGGTGATTACTAGTTTAACTAAAGAGATGGCATGGAAGAAGTGCCACCTCACAAAACTCCAAGCGCAAGCAATCATCTTCACGCCGAATGATCCTCCTACGGAAATACCTTGACGTGAGCTCCACCCATAAAATATTCGTTGATTGGTAAACTTTATTCGTTGATTGGTAAACTTTATGTACCGTATCCAAGATTAGATGACGTGGATATTAAGAGGGGACCACTCCCTTAACCAACACTCACGCGTGAGCCCCTCCATAATGAGTCAACGTTATATCCCCACGTCACCTGCCGGCTCACGATAATCCTCACAACCAAACATAAATGTGACGTGAGCTTTCCCAACAAAATGTTCACGTGAATGGAAAACCGTACTATAATACAGCCAAGTTTTTTTATTACATGTCAAACGCATACAAAAGGGGGCCACTCCATTTAGCTAGCGTAACCCATACATCAACCTTACGCATGACTCTTGAAGCTCACGTCATCGCCACTTGAGCTACTTGCTTACCTTCATAAAATAATAAACAATGATTGGTGTATTATTTTATATACCAAGGTTATGTTTTTTTTAGTGATGTGGATATAAGGGGGTCCACAACCATGCTCACGATTTCTTTCACGTCACCCTCTTAATATAACTTTCCAAAACCATATTTTTAAAACCAAGCTTTGACTTCATATGAGATGATGTATATATCGCTAGTCACATGGGACCTTGCCATGTCACTTTAATCAATTTTTAATTGATTTTGACTTCTTTAACTCAGATTTTATTAGTCATTTGTTCAGCAACCAATAATAACCAAGGAAAAAAAACACTCTGGGCTAGTTGGCTTGATGCTCAAGTCCGGGAAGCCGATCATTTTATAAAAAACTAAATGCTAGGGAATTTTTTACAATTTCCCCAAGGGGGTATGAACATGTGTTAAAAAAAATATAAAGGTCATGAAGGCCTGAAAGGACTTCCAAACTCTGAATATGAACAAGTATCCTGTTCATCATTGGTGGCTCATTGGAAGTCCAACTAGTCCAGCCTAGTCGGTAACACATTTGAGAGGGAGTCTGGAAAACCCCTCAGTTTTGCTGATGAGTTATATGTTCAGGATTTACCAAGAACCTCATATCAGTCTCCACTCTGGAGGACAAGGGATATCAGGTGAAGTTTTAAGACCATAGAGTATATATCAGACCCAAGGGGTCAGATAGGAGCTTGGATCAGGTGACTGGCAGAAGGAGCGAGAAAGTGTATAGACTACACTTTGAGCCCACAAAGGCTTTAGTCAGCAGCAGTCAAGGTGAGTTGTGGCATAGGAGGATGGCACACTTACACCATGGTGCACTGAAGCACTTCAGACAGGCCGTCATCGAAGTTCCTCAGGTACAGGAGGAGAAGCATAACCACTACAAGAGTTGTGCTTTGGGGAAGAACATCAAGAGTCCTTTCCCACATAGTGAGCACAAGTCTAAGGATCCCTTGGACTTGGTGAATTTGGATGTATGCAGACCTATGAGTGTCCATTCTTTCAGCGGTTACAATTATTGCATAACCTTCATTGATGACTATTCCAGGAAAACCTGGATCTATTTCTTGAAGGCCAAGTCAGAGGTCTTTGAGAGGTTCCAAGAGTTTAAGACTCTCGTGGAGAACCAAACAGGAGAGAAGATCTGGGTGTTGAGGACAGACAATGGGGGTGAGTACACCTCCAATGAGTTCATGGAGTATTTTCGGCAAAGGGTATCAAGAAGGAGCACACTGTGCCCCATACCCCACAGCAGAATGGAGTTGCAGAGTGGAAGAACAGGACTATGGTAGGAGCAACCAAGGCCATGTTATTTGATCAGGGATTACCACTATTCCTATGGGTCGAGGCATACAAGACTGCAGTGTAATTTCAGAACAAGTGTCCCCACACAGCTTTGGGGAGGAAGACACCCGAGGAGGTCTTCTCAGGCACTTAGGCAGATGTGAGTCACATTAACATAATTGGGAGTGTTTGCTATTGTCATGTTCATGCTGACACTAGGAAGAAGCTAGACCCTTTTGGAGAGAAGGGGTTACTTGTTGGATACAGCAAGACTTCGAAGGCATACAGAGTTTACATTCCTGCTCGCAAGAGGATCATTGTGAGCAGGGATGTCCAGTTCGATGAGGACAGGGCCTTGCAGAGATCTACGGACTTACCAGCAAAGCAGCAGCTAGCACAAGAAACGGGGATCAAGCTAGAGGAGCTAGATGTACAGGTACAGGTACAGACCCAGGGCACAGGTTCTGGTAGTCAAAGGGAGGTCGTACAGACCGTACGGATTTCGTACAACAGTCGTACAGTCATACGGATCCACACGTGTGGGAGGTCGTACAATGGGTCATACGCTCATGCAGGAGGGTGTTGGGGTTTAGCTTGTTTGTGTGAATTTGCAGTGATTGTAAACGTTCCATATTTTCTCATAATATAATCTATATCTAACTGTTGCACCGATTTTCCCATCTTGGGTTTTTCCGGGGGTTTCCATACCCAAAATAATAGTGTCAATATTGCGATGTGATGTTGTGATTTATTTCTCAGTTTTATATTCTACTGCATACTATAAAAGATATTCATGTGTGGTTATTAGTAGAGATTTTGAATGCACTATTTAGCCCTAGTTTGAATATTAAAGGAAAATTTACAGTAATACCTCTAGGTTGCAACTAGGCTAGCATTGTTTTTTGGGGCTTTAACCAGATATGCTAGTTCAAGTTGTAACACATACCTCAAAACTCTCTTGGTTTTTCTCCAATGTCCATCCTTTGGAGTGGTCATAAACCTAGAGATATAGCTGACTAGAAAAAACTCAAGTTCCACAATGTGGTAGTCAGAGATATCAAGTTGCTTACCAAGTGTCTCTATATTCAATCGTTAGCCAATATAGAGTAACTTGTGGCATATAATTCCATCCCAACCTCTCTAGGTGTAGAAGTTTCCTTACAATCTATCATCCTAATTTTCCAAAAAAATGTTTGCATGCTCGGTTTGTGGCACAAACACACACCATTAGTTTGACAAAATTCTACATCTAAACAATAATGTAAGAGGCATAAATATGTCATGTCAAAAGCTGAACAAAATCAGATTTCACCTTTTGAATTGTGTTGACCTTGCAACCCCAACTTTCCAAGTCTTGTATATGGATTGGCAATGAATTAAAGACATGCACATAGGTGGTCATCTAAGAAACTGGACACGCTAGTTTTGGGCTACGTGTCCCATACCTGTGTGTCGGACACGGACACGGTGACAGAGCGTGTCCGACACGTCTCTACAGCATGTCCCGTGTTCGGACACGCGTGTCCCGTGACTGTCACTACGTGTCCCAAAAACAGGACACGCAAACCAAAAAAAGATGGTCAGGCCCTCTTTAAAAACGAATTTTCAGTTGTATTTTGTCATTTACAAATGTTGGGAGAGCTCAAAGAGTGGTTTTTTTTTGCAGGTGAAGAAGATTTGAAGGCTTGATTCTGATTTATATTGAATATTTGTAAAAATTTGGAGGTATATGTCTATATTTTTTAATTTTAATATATATAATTTTTTTTAAATATATATATATATATATAACGTGTCCTACGTGTCCTGATTCCCGGGGTCACTGTGTCCGTGTCGGACTCTCGAATCCCCGTGTCCCGTGTCCCCGTGTCAAGTGACTTAGGCGGTCATGTGTTGAACTTGCACATATACCCAACTTTTCTAAGTCCTAGTATTGGGATCAATAGATCTTGTTTTAATGTCCAATTATGCTTGTATAGGGCCTAGGCTATAAGTAAAACTGTAAGTGGAGACTATGATGATCAAAAATTCATAAGCAGATGGTGCAGACCTCCTAGACCATGGTGAGAACATGGATGCCAAATTAGGATGGAGTTACGTATTATCTGTGATATTCACCAGCTAAAATAATAAATCAGTTTCTCTGGAGAAATCAGAAATATACATCCTAACCTTGGTAGCATTTGATAGTTAATTATCATGATGTTAAGGGATTACATGAAAATGAAAAGCCTTGATGAGATTCAGAAAGATAATCCATCCTCATTTCATCAGAATCTGAAAATGAATGTACTGTTTATAAAATATGACTTCTGCATGCTATTCTTCAAGTTCCAGTAGATCTAACACCAAACACTCCATATATTCATCCAATTATTTTGAGACTTAGTTATCTTTTAATCTGAGAAGTGCTTAACAACTGTTCCATGTATTTTAAGTTGTTTGTTACTAGGGCTTTCATTTTAACGGAAACATACAATATTTAATCTACAAAATAATATAAAGTCAGATTAGGTCACCCTGAAGTTTAATGATTTGTGTAACACATGAACAACTTTACAATTAAAGCTTATTACTCATAAAAGATAGAATAGTCACAGATAATAGGCAAGGATATGGGTCAAAATGTGACCATATTCCTGCCACAAAAGGCAGGAATATTTTGATAACATAACAAACCATATTTTCTTCTAAAATAAATCTTTATTATACTGAGTGCAGTTTTATATGATGTCACGTTTCTACTCAATTAGAACCCAGCTTCCTAGAGATCAAATATATATATATATGATAATTTAGGTACCATTAGATCCTCACCTCAACATTCTTCAAAGAGAACTCCGGAGAATATGCCAAACACAGATTGCCAAAGGTTTGACAAGGTCCACTTGTCCCATTTAACCTTCTCAAAAAAATATAAAAATCAGGATCCCATCATAAACTACATCACAATCTACAATGCAGTTTTCTCAGACTTACTGTCTGCACAAAAATGGGGCATTAGATTTCTCTAATCTAATGGAATTCTTTAAAGTAATGGTTTACATTACTTTAGAGGACCTTACTATTGATAATGGAATTCTCTAAAGTAACTCTGGACAATTATCCTGAATAGTAACCTCATTGTCATTTTTCATAAAAAGAATCAGGACAGTAACTTACAAGTCTCCATCTATGCACAGTGCAAAGTTACCACCTCCTCCAAATGCCAACAAATCGTTCATACACAAATAGTAGTATCTGTTTGCACCTGCACATTGTAATAATATTGTTGGGACAGTCAGTGGTTATTAATATGGAAAGAATTAAACGTTCTTGTACAAACTTCACAAAAATAAATTACTTGTCGAGTAAATAATACTGGTAAAAGAGAAAATCTTAAGGATAATCCTACCAAAATTTATATGAACAATGAGGTGAATATGTCCACTATGTTGTACTTAAACTTGGTGAAACATCATATTTTTATCAGTTATGAATATTAAAAATGTCACTAACATTATTGAAACACATATACCTTTAAGGTTGAATATTTAGAATTAGAATATGTCTTAAACTATGCATGTAGAGTCAAATTCATGTGTTTTAGGTAAAAACCCTTGATTTTGGGCCCAAGGTATGCAGGCCAATTTCATGTTTTTAAGATTTAAAGTGTATATGCCTCTTCTGCTTAGGCATTTGAGGACCAACCCGCTAACCTATGTGATTCCTATAAGTTTGAGCAGGTACTGACAGTCAAGGAATCAGCCGAAGACTGATGCCATATATAGAAGATCTAGGGCATCAATATTATATCACCATTGGGTCGAAGAGGGCCACTAGAGCCAAAGGCCACCTGCATGCATGACATCCGAGCATTATTTAATGATGCATGCACCCGATTAAGTCTCCATGCGCATGCATGCAAGTCAACTGCAAATTAGAAGATAAAGTGACCTAATTAGGTCAAAAGTTAGGGTTTTCGCAGTTGAAAGTTATAAAAGAAAGATAAAGTGAAGGGAGAAGTCAGCTATGTGATAATTGATTTGTGGAGTCGAATTGGAAAGCTCTGCAAGCTAAGTTGGGGTTGAGCGCATGCTCAGCTAACTGGTGTATTTCGGCAGCAAAATCTATCTACCCTAGTTCATCATCAGGTTGGATCATCCAGGTTCAACACTAGTTCATCATCAGGTTACATTCAGCAGTTATTCCGGGAAGTTGATTATTCATCCATCCAAGGGGTTTCACCGTCACACCATGTCAACGTGATTAGAGACAAAGCAATTCGTTTTTCCTACCTACAGGGTTCAGAACTTCCACATGCTGCTTCCATCATCATCAAAGGGGTATTATAACCCTAGTGCACATCATCCAGGCTTCCAGCAGCAGCTTATTTATTAATCTAGAGCTTATACAGTTTGAGAGGAGGGCGCATTCACCTGTGGAGGACGATTTGGTGTATCTCCTTATTCCTTCGGCAGAATCCTTGCATGCTGGGACCAGTCTCTTCACCATCAGCTGATCTATATACTGGAAAATATCAGTTTGGGATATTACAGTGGTATCAGAGCTATTTTCCTTGCCAACTGTGGGCATGCAAAAATTATAAATGAATCCAGGAGACCCATACAACATTACTCACAGGAGACAGAGGTATAGAGACAGAGAAGAGGAGTTAGAGGACATAGATTTGGGGAACAGAGAGTACCAGTTTGAAAAAGGCAAAGAAACAATGGCCGATGATGATAAAATAGCTTTCAATAGTCTCATATCAGCCATAAAAGAACTCGCCACTGGGCAAAAAGAAATGATGAGCACCTTCAGGCAAATGACTGAGAAGAATGGGCCCACCCCACACAGTCCCTTATTTCCCAACAGTGATAAGGTATCCACCAGCAGTAGTAGGGAGCACTTACATACCAACATGCAGAGCCATCCCCATATATACAAACCTTTCCGACCTACCATGCCTCAATTCTTAAATAGTCTAGCTGCAGTGCCTCCAGCACAAGCAGAACCAGAAGAACCCATGAGTACCTATCTGAGAGAATATAGGGCTTTAGGAGAGGACTTCCATTCAGCCATGACCTTCACTGACTTCTGCCACTTTAAAAGTAAGAACAAACCCAAAGCTTACAATAGGCCATTCACCCAGAACTATGAGTTACAGCGCACCGTAGGGAAACTGACTATCCCTACCTTTGAGGGCACCCGGGGTGGCCCAACTAGGAATTGGGTGCAGAAGTTGGATACATACTCCCAGCTCAACCCCATGATTGAGACAGATGCCATTAAATTGGCTACTTTGCATTTGGACGGAGAAGCACATGAGTGGTGGTACCACGGGTTAGTGACACTGGGTCACAACACCATCACCTCATACACAGATTTTACACAGAGGCTCATTGAGCGGTTTGATCGGAAGGATCCAGAGGTACACTTTAGGGAGCTGGAACAGCTCAAGCAGATAGGGAGTGCAGATGCTTTTATTTCTGAGTTTCAGAGGATAGCAGTCATGGTCACAGATATATCAGAGAGCAAGTTGATTATGTTGTTCACTGAGGCTTTCACTGAACCCTTACGGGGATGGGTCAAGTCTTATAGGCCCACCAGCCTAGCAGATGCCATCAGACGGACTAGAGACTTGCAGGATGCAGTGCCCAAAAATAGGTTTCCTCCCAGGACCAATGTTCCTATTAAAGATAAAGAAAGGAAACCATGGCCCAAGAAAGAATGGATGGACAATGATACCCGACAGGACCTTAGAAGAAAAAAGTTATGTTTCACTTGCCAGGAACCATGGATACCAGGTCACAGATGTTCAAGAAAAGGAAAGGCCTACTACATAGAGGCTTATTCCGACAATGAGGAGGATGAGGATTACCAGGATCAGGAGCAGGGAGAGACAACAGAGACAGTTGCTGAGGGACAGGCCTCAGGAGGTACCATTGCTCCCATGACAAGGGTTCCTAGATTCCACACTCTTCGGATCAGAGGTACCATACAGGGCCACAGAGTGGGAGTACTGATAGATGGTGGGGCATCCCACAACTTTATTGATGCTGCATGGGTTAAAAAGAGAGACTTTCAAACTGAGAGCTTTGATGGGTTTTCGGTAGCAACAGCAGGTCACACCATGGAGTGTAGTCAGAGGATTCCTAAATTAAAGGTAACGCTTGGGAATTATACAGTGATAGAGACATTCTATGTGGTAGACGTACCTGACATGAATGTGGTACTGGGAGTCCAGTGGTTGTATTCCATAGGGAAGTATTCCACAAATTACCAGACCATGGAGATGGAATTTACAAGAGCAGAAGGACAGAAGGTGGTATTGAGAGGGATGAATACCTATCCTCCCACAGCAGTGACATCACACAGGATGGAGGCAGTACTCCGACAAGGAGATATTGAGTGAGTTGCAGAGTGTATGGTTACCTTTCGGAAACCACTAGATGAGGCCACACAACATCCAGCAGATATAGAGGCCTTACTACAGAAGCACAAGGTAGTATTCGGAGACCTTCCAGCAAGTCGACCTCCAGATAGGGGATTTGAGCACATTATTGAGTTAGAGGAGACCCAAGCAGTTATCACCACTCCTTACAGACATCCCAAGAGGTATAAAGATGAGATCGAGAGTACAATCAAGGAACTACTCAAGCTGGGATACATCAAACCTAGCTCCAGTCCCTTTGCATCTTCAGTAGTGCTAGTGAAGAAAAAGGATGGAACCTTACGCATGTGCATTGATTACAAGGCACTCAATAAGAAGACCATAAAGAACAGGTATCCCATCCCTAGGATTGATGAGTTAATGGATGAACTACAGGGGGCAAAGTACTTTTCCAAAATTGATCTCCACTCCAGGTACCATCAGATTCGGGTCAGGGAACAGGATGTTCCAAAGACCGCTTTCTGTTGCCACTACGGACATTATGAGTTTCTAGTGATGCCATTTGGGCTCACTAATGCACTAGCTACTTTCCAATCATGCATGAACCATATCTGCAAGACACAGTTGCGTAAATATATTCTGGTATTCTTCGACGACATATTGATATACAGTCGGACTTGGGAAGAACATTTGAGACATCTTGATGAAGTACTTGGTATTCTACAGGAGCAGTCACTATATGCGAAAATGTCAAAATGTGAGTTCGGCATGCAGGAGATGTTGTACTTAGGACATGTGATAGGGGACAACGGGGTCCAGGTGCACTTAGAGAAGATTCGGGCAATTTTGGATTGGCCTACACCTAAAAATGTGACAGAACTGAGCGGCTTTTTGGGCCTTTGCACCTACTACAGGAGGTATGTCAGCGGATTCTCACAGATGACCGCACCCCTCACAGATCTTACCAAGAAGGGAGCATTTAGTTGGTCGGAGGCAGCACAACAAACATTCGAGAAAATGAAGGAGGTAATGAGTTCATGCCCAGTATTAGCTTTACCAGACTTTTCTCAATCCTTTGTGTTAGAATGTGATGCTTCAGGAGAGAGAACTGGGGCAGTTTTGATGCAGAACAACCACCCCATTGCATTTGAGAGCAGGAAGCTCAAAGACTATGAGCGCCACTATTCGATATATGACAAAGAGATGTTAGCTATCCTCCATGTGCTAACCAAGTTCAGGCAGTACTTAGTAGGTTCCAGGTTCAAGGTTAAAGATCACAACAGCCTGAAATACTTCCTAGAGCAGAAAGAGCTAAACGAGAGACAACAGAAATGGGTAAGTAAAATTCAGGCTTATGACTTCGAGATTGAGTATGTAAAGGGAAAGAGCAATGTAGTGGCCGATGCACTTTCTAGACGACCAGCTACTTTATCCCTTATAAGCATCTCATCAGATTGGAGGTCTCATCTTTTGGTTGAGTACTCCAAAGATAAGTTTGCTTGCGAGCTATTGGATGGGCAGATTCAGGATGATAGGTACAAGGTCATTGATGATATCATATACTACAAAAACATAATCTTCTTGGTTCCAGAGTCTCCCCTCAAGAAGAAAATCTTACAGGCATCGCACGATTCACCATTAACAGGGCATCAGGGGCTTCTCAAAACCTACAGACAGATTAGAGAAAGGTTCTCATGGAAGGGCCTCAAGAAAGATGTGATACAACATGTGAGGGAGTGCAGCTTGTGCCAACAAAACAAAATAGAGCACATCCACCAGGCTGGTTTACTACATCCCTTACCTATTCCCGAGCAGAAATGGGAGAGCATTTCTATGGACTTCATTACTAGGCTGCCCAAGGTCTAAGGCAGAGACTGCTTGTACATAGTAGTGGACAGATTGACTAAGTTTGCTCACTTCTTTGCCATATCATCAGATTATTCAGCAGCACAGGTAGCAGAACTATTTTTCAGAGAGGTATTTAGACTCCATGGGTTACCCAAGACCATTGTCAGTGACAGGGACAGCAAATTCACAGGAGCCTTTTGGCAAGAGCTTTTTTGGTTAGTGGGGACCGAGTTAGCCATGAGCAAAAGTTATCATCCGCAGAGTGACGGGCAGACAGAGATTGTTAATAAATGGATTGAGGGATACTTGAGAAATTATGTATCAGGTCAGCAGAGGACATGGATCAAATGGTTACACTTGGGTGAACATTGTTACAACACCACCTACCATATGACCATTAGGATGACCCCTTTTCGAGCCCTGTATGGGTATGATACTTCCACTTTTGCAGACCAAATATTTGGCGATACCAAGGCCCCCAAGGCCAAGGAGTGGATTCAGGAGGGTCAAGATATCCTCAAGATACTCAGGGAGAACATACAGGCTGCTCAGAATCAACAGAAGATATATGCAGACAGGCACAGAGTTGAGCGCAGTTTTGAGGTGGGAGACTTCGTTTATTTATGCCTCCAGCCTTACCGACAGTCATCTCTTAAAAAGAAAGGAGCAGAAAAACTCCAACCTCATTTCTATGGTCCATACAAGATAATTCAGAAGGTCGGAAAGGTAGCATATGAGTTAGAACTACCCCCAGAGAGCAAGATTCACAACGTATTTCATGTCTCCAATCTCAAGAAGGTGGTTGGTCAACAGATTGTTACATCTTACGAGCTGCCTCCCCTTGATGACGAGGGGAAATTGGTTTTGATTCCGAAGCGCATCCTAGAGGTGCGAGAGCGGAAACTAAGGAACAGAATCATCAAAGATTACCTGGTTCAGTGGAAAGATTTGCCTATAGAGGAGGCTACTTGGGAGGCAGAACAGGTATTACAACACCCAGCTTTACAGTTGCTTGAGGACAAGCAAATTCGAGCGGGGAGGACTGTAATGTCCTCTTTTGCTTAGGCGTTTGAGGACCAACCCGCTAACCTATGTGATTCCTATAGGTTCGAGGTACTGACAGTCAAGGAATCAGCCGAAGACTGATGCCATATATAGAAGATCTAGGGCATCAATATTATATCACCATTGGGTCGAAGAGGGCCACTAGAGCCAAAGGCCACCTGCATGCATGACATATGGGCATTATTTAATGATGCATGCACCCGATTAAGTCTCGATGCGCATGCATGCAAGTCAACTGCAAATTAGAAGATAAAGTGACCTAATTAGGTCAAAAGTTAGGGTTTGCGCATGCATGCAAGTCAACTGCAAATTAAAAGATAAAGTGACCTAATTAGGTCAAAAGTTAGGGTTTTCGCAGTTGAAAGTTATAAAAGAAAGATAAAGTGAAGGGAGAAGTTAGTTATGTGATAATTGATTTGTGGAGTCGAATTGGAGAGCTCGGCGAGCTAAGTTGGGGTTGAGCGCATGCTCAGCTAACTGGTGTATTTCGGCAGCGAAATCTATCTTCCCTAGTTCATCATCCAGGTTCAACACTAATTCATCATCAGGTTACATTCAGCAGTTATTCTGGGAAGTTGATTATTCATCCATCCAGAGGGTTTCATCGTCACACCATGTCACCGTGATTAGAGACAAAGCAATTTGTTTTCCTACCTACAGGGTTCAGAACTTCTGCATGCTGCTTCCATCATCATCAGAGGGGTATTATAACCCTAGTGCACATCATCCGGGCTTCCAGCAGCAGCTTATTTATTATTCTGGAGCTTATACAGTTTGAGAGGAGGGCGCATTCACCTGTGGAGGACGATTTGGTGTATCTCCTTATTCCTCCGGCAGAATCCTTGCATGCTGGGACCAGTCTCTTCACCATCAGCTGATCTATACACTGGAAAATATCAATTTGGGATATTACAACTATGTTGTGCTTAAACTTGGTGAAACATCATATTTTTATCAGTTATGAATATTAAAAATGTCCCTAACATTATTGACACACATATACCTTTAACGTTGAATATTTAGAATTAGAATATGTCTTAAACTATGCATGTAGAGTCAAATTCATGTGTTTTAGGTAAAAACCCTTGATTTTGGGCCCAAGGTATGCAGGCCAATTTCATGTTTTTAGGATTTAAAGTGTATATGCCTTTTCCATTTAACCATGCACTTGATGCAAGATTCACATGTTAGTGATTTATTGGAAAAAAACTCTATATTTTGGGCCTAGAGAATGTATTTGGGGTAAAACCCACGTGCTTGGGTTTAAAGGATCTATTTAAGTCCTTCACAATTGACTTATGTTGATTTCAGAAAATAGTGCACACATAAATATAAGACACAGAGATGTCACTAAAAACACTTTTTATTGTTGATAAGTAAAACTCACAATGTACACCTTTAATTGTATGTGTGGTAGTTAGAGACTACCAAACTCAATCTAGATTCTAACTATGTAACTAGTAACATAATAGTAGCATTAGGTCACTACCATGTAACTGTAACCTTTATTAAAACATTAGTATTTATGTAGTGGTCTTACCCAACACCCCCTCACCATACAAAATATGCATTTCCAGGGTAGTATCCCCGTTAAAACAAGATTCCTTTTACAAAGAACAACTTAACTAACAAAAAACAACAATAAAAAGATGGCTATAATATATTTTTTACAAAATATATGAAGACTATGAATGGGTATGCTTGCATCCATCAAGATATGCAGATAACCAATTGCAATTCCTTTTTGATTCTCTATGAGAGCCACTTGGATACATGTCATGTCATCATCAAAGACCAAAAATTGTTCGTTTCTTCTCTACTTCAATAGGTTTGGAGCTAACTATCAGTGGTCCATTAGGTTGCCATAATCCTCATGTATCATGTGTTTAAAGGTAGAATTCTCCTACACAGCCATCCATATCGAGCCACACACCATTGGTGCTCCATTAGGTTTCCATCACCCTCATGTTGAAGGTGGAATTCACCTAGAAATTCACCCATATTCAGCAACCCTTTCTAAATTCCCCCCTGATTGGAGGACTGCCTAATTGGTTACCATTTGAGTATCCAATCAACCATAGTCATCATCATCATTGTCAACAATACAATCCTCATGATATAATTTACTTTAGGTATCTCGCTTTTTATAGGAGACATTTTAGTACTCCTTTGTAATGATATTGTTACCAACTAAGTTGCACTAAGTTTGATTTCTAACTGAGCCACCAAGGATGAACAATTACTTGTTCAATTTTCAAGTTCAGAAGTCCATGCAGGCCTTCTTAGGCCCTTTTTTAATTTTTTTAACATGTCCATAGTACATACCCCATGGGGAATTGTAATAAGATGAGTTAGCATGATGACTTTATGTAAAAGGTTTGGTTTCCTAGGACTTAGTCATCAATGCGTTATTCCAAGGTGGTTTTTCCTTGTTAATTATCTATCGTTTTTAAACGATATATAATTTCCGAGTTTTTCACTTGAACCTCCAAAGCTAGAATAATTGCCTTGGTGGTTAGGCCTTGGGAGGTTATTATAACCTATGTGTCAATGTATATTACCATGCTAATCAATATTTTGAGTTATAATGAACATGTACTAAGTCCCCCATAGTTTTTTTTATTTCCGCAAAAAAAAAAAAAAATATATATATATATATATATATATATATATATATTTCGGTTTTTACAAGCTTATTTTTATTAAGTTAATTGTAAAAGTTTAAAAAGTAATAAAAGTGGGGCTAGGAGGTTGTTTTTGCCATGGGGGTGCTCATTTTCTAACTCAGAGCACCCACGTAACCCCTAAACCTACTTTCCTAAGTTTTCGAGTAATTATTTTAATTTATCTCCAAAATTAAATATTACTCGAAAAAACCCAAAAGACCAAAAAATGAATTAATTAATAAATTCGACAACTAAAAAAATAAAAGAAACTTGCCGAAATCAGTTTTTGTGACTTGGAAAAGTAAAGTGGCAAGTACCCGAACAAGTTTAGGAAGTCAAAAAAATTTCGTTTCGAAGAGCTTTCAATGTTCGGAAGTTTCCTCTCCAAGAGGGGCCCAACTCTCCAAGTGGGGGCGCAGGCATGGATGGAAAAGCTCTCAGTTTTGGAAAAAGTCTGAAGATTGGGTTGTTGCCTTATCACACAAGTGATGTTTCCATTGCTTGCTGCCAGTTCCAACCTCAATGCAACTCACTGCCAACTCAATCAAAGCTAGCGCATCCTTTTCCTTAAGGAAGTATGCCCCCTCTTGTTTGTTGGGTTTTCTACTTAAGAAGGCATTCATTCCTCATTCCAGATGGAAGGTGGAACCTCTGCTTACATGCTATTGTAACATTTTCTTTATCATCCTTAATAAAAGACATTGGAGGTCAAGAACTGTGTAGCATTTTCATGTGTGGATGAGCATTGTTTTGAGCTTTTGAAGTAACCGACGATGTCCATTTTCTTGCATTTTGTGGTTGAGTTGGGCCTTTGAAGGGGAGTTATCTCCGGGTAGGGTAAGGTTTAAAAGCTTGTTTGCTTGAAGATCTTACTGTATATTTGTTTTAGATCTCTTAGAAGTACACTATTATTTTGTTTAATAATCCTGTTTTCTAAGTTTCTGTGGCAGGTAGCACCAAGTCTATTAACCATTTTCTGTGCAAGTCTTTGTCTAAGTTGCAGGTTGTTATCACATATATAGTAGTCGGGCTACCATATTCTATTTTTCAGATTCCAGTACATTTTTCAGCCAGCTCCCTTACATATGAGATGCTGAAATTAACATTTATGATGGATCATTATTTGATTGATGGACTATAGTATTCTCCCATGCCATGACTGAGTCTTAGGACACTCAGATTTGAGGACTGATGTAGCCATTTAGCTAGTTGCAGAGCAGTTAGTAGTGCCCAGAGTTGCATCAGTGTTCTCTCATTGGATAGATGATTGGTTCAGATGGATTATTTACATGTTATGACTCAGCTTACATTATCTTGTGTTATGGTTATCATTGCTCTTATAATCATTCTTGTGACATGTATTAGCATTTAGTGTCATGATCTGGCGGTCATATAAATATGTGGACTTGGATGTATTGATATTATGTATTGATGTCCCTACTCAGACCTGGAAGTTCTTGATCTATACTCATTGGTTTTACCCTCCTTAGGTAGAATAGAGGTAGTCATTCCCACCATACTTTGGCTTGCTAGTGCTGGTTTCATTATTCACTGTCTTCACCCATCCATTACCCTCCAGTTATTGTTTCCAACCCGACCTACTAATTGACTTGTGGCGTGGTGGACCTTCCCCCCACTAAAGCCTCTTTGTTGGACAAGCTTCCCTGTTTCTTTGTGTCTCGGCTCTGAGTTGCCTAAGTTGTGTTGGATAAACCTGAAACAAGTAGCGCTGCCATCAATACAATGTATTTGGAAATGAATGAATATCTTATAAAAAAGCCCATTCATGAAAAGTAGTGTTTTTCAACATACATGAATGAAAGGCAAGACTAATGAAATTGGCTTTGAAATATAATGAAATGAATATCTTAAAACATTCATGAAAAGTAGTGTTTTTAAACATACATGAATGCGTGAAGCCTCAATAATAAAAATCCGTGTAATAAATACATGGACCAAGGCTATGGAGAATCAAAGGTCCAAAAAAGCAATGGTTCTTAAAAGTTATATCCAAAGATTGTCCGCCTTACATGTATTGATTTGGATTGTGAGCATTTGTCAAGGTGAATAAGCACCTCTTAAGTAGCTTATCCATTTGTGAGACATTGCCATCCCCTGTGTTATTGCTTGTCCTGCATATGCTAGAGTGAGTATCCCATTCCCACATCTGAAATGTCAAAGTGTCAAGTTGGTAGTCATCCTTTGACCTAGCCTCTGAATTTTAACCTTCACCCTGCACTAGCAAATTGATTACAACTATGAAATGAGTATGGTCTTGAAAGTCTAGACTAAGTTATAGTTAATAAATGTAAACCCTATATATTTGGTTGATAGATCGCGAGTGAAATGATTGCTACTTGTTATGATTATTACTTAAATGATTTGTAGAGCATGTCTTAACCTTTGAACACTTGCAGCGAATGGATGACAGCCTGGGATATATTATATGGTCATTTACAGATTATTATTTTGTCTATCTGGGTATATTGGATATTGTAGATGATCATGCAGAGACCTATAAGGTGTATGAGTATGCACCTAGGATGGATTTGGACTCCTTGAGTCCAATGAGACAGCTTGCTTTCAGTTCCGGGTAGTTGCAGAGATGATTTGGCTCAGTATACCTTTTTGGTGCAATTTTGCTATACTGGATGACCTGTCTGAGTAGGGAGATGATTTTGTTGGATCTCCTAGGGCGCTATAAGAGGAAGGTGGGGTCCAGCCACTTGTTTGTACCATATTACCCCCTTCCCAAAGAGTTTGGTGGGCTCAGTGGGATAACGCAGGCACCCTAGGAGGCAGTTTTGGGCATATCTCGTTTCTCGAGGCAGATAAAAAATAATTAAAATGGCTACTGAAGAATTCGATCTGGGCTACTGAGGCAAGGAAATGGCATGGGTGAGTTCTGATGATGAGTGTGATATCTTCCACTTCTTCTCCAGCAGTTGCAGCACTTGGATGGGCCCACATCCATTTTTCGAGCATATTTTATTAGTCTCTGGAGCTTTTGGAGGCTCACGATTTCCTCAGAGAGGCACTATTTGGCAGTTAAAAAATTATATTATTTTTATTGTGCCATGGGGACACCCTAGGGGAGTTAGTTAACACTCCCTAGACCCACCATGAACTTCATTTATTTTTATTTAGTGGGATCCCCTCTCCTAGGGTGATTTGGTCCATTTTTAGATTATATTATTGTATTGATCCATGTACTCTATGTTGAGCTCATCTCAACCATTGATTAGAACATTTTTATCTTTTAATCTTAGCCACCCATTTGAAAAGTGGTTAGGATTTTGGTTCTCTTATTTCTATTTAAAGGAGAGAGCTTCTCATTTGTAAAGGGTCTTTGGCTCTTGGATCTGGATAATAGAAAAACTTTTCTTGTGGAAATTTTTTTGGATCTCCTTTCCATCTGGTGTTCTTAGATGGTGATTGGAAAATCTATTTCTTCCTAGCATTTGAGTATTTGTAGTGAGATCTATATTTTTCGAGAAACATTGTCTTGTCTACAGGAGGGCGACTTCAACTTGGGCGTTTTTGCAGGGGTTCCTCAACTCGCTTGGCTTGGATGCGTTTTGTATCAGGGGGTTTTCATTAGCATCAATGCGATCTATGATTTCATGTTGCTATTTTTCTGTAGCATTTGTTCTTTTCTCATGACGCACCAAATCTGATATGGTTGACGTTTGTTGTGCAGGAGAGAGGGCGCAGTGGCTTCTTTGGGCAAAACGTTGGACATAGAACTTCATCAAATCTTCTCAAATTGATCGGGACAGCATAGATCATCACTATCGAGGCATTTACAAGGTTTTCCAGGTAAGATCTGTAGGTTAGTGCTTCTTTCTAGATCTCAATCCATTGGCATTATCATTTTATTCTTAAAACCCTAAAATTAAATAAACCAAAAAATATTATGGCTCAAACTGCTTGAGTTCTCGGCAAACCATTTTTGGGTTGTGTAGATCAGGCCGAACCCTAAGTGGATCTTCCTCAACGCTAGGCTGAAAGTGACTCCATTTACCCAAATCCCAAGGCACTAGTTCTCCAAACCCTAGCGCTACCCCTCTTTTGCCTCTTTCTCTTGCGTTTTGACCTTTTCCTAGTGGCTCGGGTGCTTTGACATTGTCATACCTTCTTTCGAGTCTATCCATCAGTACTAGATAGCCCCAATCCTGTTCTTGCCCTCCCTGCATTGGTCACGTTTCCCAAGGCAGTGAATATCTTCATCTTTTGCTAGTACCTAAATCCCAAATCTAGTATTTGCCTCATAGGTCACTAGTGTCCCAACCTGGATCAAATTTCATATCTCCTAAACCCGGATCCAAAGCCTTGGTTCATCTAGTGACGTCATCCACAGATCTAGGGTTTCCATCACCTTACACCTGACGTACCTCAAGTCCATTTGATCTGATCTGGTGTCTAGGTCTGATCTCTCCTGTCGGGAGTAGATCTAGGTCTCCCCCATTGTTGTCTTGGGCTAAGACAGCATCAAGTGAAGACTGCCTCGATTGGCATGACAACCATCCATTTGGGAGTCGAGGCAATC
>LPNX010832865.1:342858-358556 GCA_001517045.1 Pseudotsuga menziesii | reverse complement strand
TGGCGCAGAAACAAGGGCAAAAAAAAAAAAAAAATTCGCGGACCGCGGGTATGGGGCGGACTCGCGCGGTCGGACCGCGCGTTTGAAGGCAACAGTCGCGCGCAGATCGTGGGTTTAGAGGAAACAGGCGCGGTATAGGTTGCGGGGTTCTGGCTGATAGCGGCAGTCGGAGCGCGACTGTGTAATGAACATGCGCGGTCGGATCGCGACTGTGGGCTGAAAAAACGCGGTCGGGGTGCAACTGGGAAAGTTCAAAGACGCGTCCAGGACGCAGGAGAATGGCCGACAGCGGTGGGCTGGTCGCAGGTTAGGGCCTGTAATGCGCGGTCGGGCCGTGACTACGGAAGAAAAAAGTGCGGTTTTCGGCGGCTGAAAGTGACAGCCGAAAGTACAGTACGGAAAAATTAAATTAAAAAAGACAGCGGAGTCGCCAAAACTGTAGCTAGGGTTTTCACCCTAGCTTGTGCTAATGAGCACCTACTAAGGAATCTGGATTCCTTAGTAGCAGTTCAATGATATATGAATTAAATAATGATAAACTGAAGCAAAAAACCAATCTAACTACGTTCTTGAAGCTAAAACAGTAAAAAGTAAATAACATGAAACAATACGGTGAAAAGCAAATAATGTAAAGCAGAAACGGTAAAGAGATGAATAATGATCTATATTGATGTTACCTCCAATGAGGAGGTTGATGGAGTCCGTTGCGCTGGTCCGATGTCGGTGGCTTCGAGCTCCAAGCTGCTTCTTCTCCTTCTCCGGTGGTGGAAATGGGCCAAAAAGAGTTCTCAATGGTGAAAGTAGCTTAATGATAAGCTAGGGTTTCGAGAATAATTTCGGCAGAGGCAGGATGCTTATGATAATAGATGTGGAATAATGGGTCTCCATCACTTATTTATAAAACCATGTGGTTTAGGTCAGATTTTTAGGGTTTTAGCTGTTTTAGGGTTTCATCTATTAGGGTTTCTTCTTTTTTCCTCATTATTTTATATTTTTTATTCCTTTTTGGATATTTTTGGAGGAAAAAAGGATTTTGTAGCCTTTTGGAGGCATTTTAAGCTTTTTTGGTGACCTTTTAGATGGTTTTATGGGTTTTTGATGGAGATATGGTCGGAAAGTGGACAAATGAGCCATGTAATGGGGTAGATGAGGTAGTTAACCATTTTTGGGTGTTAACAAGGGGGAGCAAGTTCAGTCATCCAGAAGAGGGATTACACTATCTTCATTACCGCGGCCATGGGATTAGGTTGTTGTCTTCCTCAAAAAGTACATCACTTGTGAAGGTAGGTACCAAACTATTTATAATTCCGACCTGCCTTTACTTTCTTATCTCCGCCATGGCATTTTATTGAACATTCCATACTATTTGCTCCATGACTTGCGTCATATGGCGGCATTTGTCCAAGACACTAAGCACCCATTTGCCTCCCTGACCCACCATGGTCTCATCAAATTAATAATTTCAAGAACCCTTGCTCAGCATAATATAACTTGGGAACAATTCACAGTCCGAGCTCAGGAACCAGCTCTCTTGTTGGGTGTCCAAATAGAACAGGAACAGGTTCAACCAGAGCAGGAGGACCGGAGTTCCTCCAATATAGTTGGGGGGGGGATGAAAATATATCAGAAGAAGCGCAACCAGAGGCACAGGAAGATCAATTGGAGGAGAGTATACATAAAAACCTTATGGAGAACATAGACAATAGGACAGCTCTGCCAGCAGAAGGTGAAACTGGAGCAGCACCAAGTGCTGCGATAGTTGAACCTGAAAATGACAGAGCTGGGGCAATTAAAGAAAATATCGAGCCAGTAACTGTTGAATCCTCATCTGAATGGGAAGGAGGAACCTTAATTGTGGAAGAATAGCCTGAGGAGCAAGAAAATATTTCTTCGACCTCGGCTGTGAAACCCGATATCCCAACTCCACAAAAGAAAACACCATAGAGGAGAAAGAAAAGATCAATTTACGAACTTAACATAACTTTACCTATCAGAAGGAAAAGAAATAAAATAGCTGCAACAGCAGAGGCAGCCAGAAAAAGATGGGCAACCCTAGAAGCATAGGTTGAGTTCCCAATCCTTGCACCGAGGCCAAAGGATGCTCCACAAAGGCCAGTTGAGGAAGAACCTAGCATTGAAGAACTTTTAGAAGAAAACACATTATTAAAGGAGGAAGTCCAAGTACTTCGAAGGGAAGTGGATACATGGAAGGAAACCTGCAGATAACAAGGTGAGAGGAAAATGTATACATTGGTGGAGGCTGCAGACCAGTTGGAGGGATCAAACTCTACCGAGTCTGGCAAGGAAGATGAGTGTGTGATCTTCCCTACCTATGGGGAAATATTCAAAGAGATAGGCCACAAGATTATAATGCACACCTGCATAGTACCACAGTCAACACCCACAATAGAGGAAAATGCAGAAAAAGAAGATGCTGCCACACAAGAACCAGCATCTTTAAACATCCTTGTTGAAGTTTCCACTAATTCTGTGGCAGAGGAGAAAAAGGATGAAATCATGCATGATGTCGGGGACAAAGATTGCACTATAACCCTAGAATGCTCCTAGGACATAGAGATTGTAGAAGCCAAGCCACAAGGGCAGGGCATTGATAAACTTAAACAGGGGGCTGCAACACAAGAACCAACAAACCTGAATATACTTGTCCAGTTGGCTGAACAAGTGGGAGAAGAACCTGGGATGGAGGAAACTCTGGAATTAAATGAAGAGCTTTGCACTATAACCCTATAATGTTTTCATGATGCAGAGCTCATAGAAGAAGAATTGCAACAGCAGGAAGATGAAGAGGTAAGCAAGGATGTTGTTACACAAGAACCAACATCCTTGGGAGTTGCAGCAGGGATTCCTGAAATTCAATTAGAAGATAACCTCGGGATGGATATCATACGCGATACATAGTGGAGAGAGGATGAACAAGCCTCAAGTGACACTGAGATCCTTGAGGAAGAGCTGCACGAAGGGGAAGATATTCAATCTCAGAGGCAGGAGAACAAAGAAGACACTGTTACACAAGAACCAGTGTCTCTAAGAGCAATGAATGCTTCTGCTGAAGAGAACCCAGGGGATGTTGCTGTTACACAAAAACCAACAACACAAGAATTTAATTCAGAAATGCAGGTTGACCAGGAGGAATACATTGTCAGACAAGAACTAGTGTCTCAAAAAGCCATGGATGTAGCTATTGATGTTGCTATTACATAAGAACCAGCAACACAAGAAATGCAGGTTGCCCAAGAGGAAGACACTGTCACACAAGAACCAGTGTCTCTGAAGGCAATGAATGCAGCTGCTGAGGAGAATCTAGGGGATGTTGCTGCTACACAAGAACCAGCAACAAAAGAATTGAATTTAGAAATGCAGGTTGACCAGGAGGAAGACACTATCACACAAGAACCAGTGTCTCAAAAATCCATGGATGCAGCTTTTGATGTTGTTGTTACACGAGAACCAGCAACACAAGAAATGCAGGTTGACCAAGAGGAAGACACTATCACACAAGAACCAGTGTCTCTGAAGGAAATGAATGCAGCTGCTGAGGAGAATCCAGGGGATGTTGCTGTTACACAAGAACCAGCAACTCTCATAGTAAATTTGGATATGTTGGAGGACACTGCCCCACAAGATCCAGTGCTTCTACCTCTTATAAATTTCATTAATTTGGACTCAGAGTAAGAAGGGCATTATAAAAAGGAAATTTTAAACCTCACAACAGAAGTCTCAGCCCTGAAGTTGGAAGTGACCAAATGGAAAATCCGGTTGGAGGAGCACCAGACAAGTATGATTGCTTTGAGTGAGCATAGTAAAATCATTAAATCACTAAAAGAGAGGTGGGACGAAGAATGTATGGCCCACAGAATTAGGGAAGAAGAGCTGTAGAGCAAGTTGAAAGAATTGAAAAAGTTTCAATCTATGCAGCGAGAAAAGAACAGATGTACACACTCTCTCAAGAACTCATGGGCACCAGGAAACCCTCTTCCTCTTATCCAGTGTTCCTATTTGAGCAATTTGTCTAGTTTAAATTGAAGGTTGTACAGGAGGGGAGATCGTTCGAAATCAAAACCTCAGAAAAGTTCTTGGAAACATTCTTTGGAAGCAATTTTGAGGAGCAAAACCTGCTGTGTGAATTATACCTGCATGAAATGGCTTGCCCCCTGGACCGCCACTCAAACCCTGTTCCATTTGCAGGGGATTTTCAGCTCAGAGCCTTTGCCTCTTTTGTGATTAATCATGTTCATTGGTAAAGGTCTTTTCAGACCTTTTCCCATAATGAAGGCCACACTAACTTATGGATTCGAAGTGAACCCCAAAATCCTGGAATTCTTTTGGCACGGTACATAAGTTTTCTTTCAAGACCTCCCCAGGCACAGCATATCATGAGACTGGAAGAAGAAGTGATCTCCACCTGCACCAATTATATTTCCAGACATCAGCAGGTGGCATTGGAAGGGAGTAAACATAGATGGCAGGCTGCCTCCTCTGCACTTAGAAGCTGGGATCCTTACTGTTTCAAAAATTTCAAGCAGGCACTCTCTAGAGTCAAGGGCTATGTGGGAAGCATGAGGGAGTGTGGATTTGATTGGTTGGGTTTGAAATTCAAAATTCCCCTCATTTGGTGGCCAGCAAAACCATATAATATAGATTTTTCCTTGACTAGGGCAGAGGAGTAGCGGTGCTGGAAGTATTGGGTTACTCATAGAGGCTTTTTAAAGGAAGATGAGGTACCTAAATTTCCCTACGACTTCTCCTCCCTCCATGAATATAGCTCATTACAGGACTCAGACACTGAATGATGCAGGTTGTTGCATGAGGACATGCAATAGGATAGTTGGGGGGAGATGTTGAGCCTAGGAATTGCCCCTTTTTGGCCATCTTCAATCACCTTTTCTTCCCCTGTCTTACATCATTTAGCATGCTAATCAGACCTGTTGTCCTTACTTTCATCCCCAAACTACCAAAGTATGACTGATCATTGCTTTATCTTATTAATGCTTATGATTGTGATAATTAAAGCTGTGTATCTCTCAAATGTGCTAACATGTTATGATTTATGAAGGCAGTTTGAGATAAGTGGACTGCAGGTGGATGAGGGCTGAACAAATATCAAAGAAAGGGATATTCACTGCTTAAAAGGACCCTCAGCCCCCGATCATCAATGAAGGCACATGGTTTTAATGTAATATCCTAGACCGAGCTGTGACAGTGCAGCTGTAACAGAACGCGCTACATTGCTGCTCGAATATAATCGTGATCTAAAGAGATCGCTACTCCTGGGCAAGTCAACAGCCTTCCTGCATTTTCCATGTCATTATCATACCATGTTTTGTAACAGCCAGTATATTTAGGGCGCCTGAAGATCAGAGATCTTCATGGCTGCCCTTTAATAGGATTGAAGGCTATGATTTGCATGTATAAATAGGAGGAGCTGTTTCGACCCAGGGGGTTGGCATATAGATAATTCATTCATTGTATTGACAGCGGAAGAAACCTATAATCATTCTTTCTTTTAATACAATTAGTTACCTCTGATTTAAGGGTGTTGTACGTTGTTCATCCAGCGTCTCTGTGCGAATGTTGGGCCCGCCTTCCGCAGAGATTGCTGAGTTAAAGTAGGATTTTTGAATTCATGGTTGTGTAATGCTTTGTTGATCATATTTCCTTTGTACGCAGCAGTAGTAGTGTGGATTTACAGTATAATTGGGATCCCATTTTCTTAAAGATTGGTAATTGGCACAGAGTGACAGTCGATTGAATAGATAACTTCCTTTATGCAAATTGAGTGGTAGTTGTACGCAGCTTGGTTCATCCTGTAGTTTCAGTTGTTATCCTACGAATCCTTGCAATTTATCTTTCCTGTTATGATTGTTGATTTTCATTCCTGCAAGTCAATTCCTTCGAATAGCTGAACTTAATCCTTTGCAATTGAATTTCTGGATTAATATTTAATTTATGTTTATGACTTTCAAGAGTAATTAGATTGAATGGGCAGTTTAATTGTTCTGAGTTGTGAATAGGATTTCCTTTTTATCTGCAATTGCTGTTTGCATCTTAGATCATTTTTCTAAATTACAGGTAATTGAAATTTTAGTATTTAGAAGATGAATAGGATTGCACAGATTCTTGGGATGAACATAGTTGTTAGAGGATAAGAGTGCTCAATTACATTGATTTGGTGTTTAACGCATATATTGTGCATTTATCCTTTGAAATAAAAGACTTTCTCGGGTTGACAATAAATCTTGTATGCTCTGTGTGTGTTGATAATAATCTATCTGCATATAGGGTGCTCGACACATATTCTATTGAGTGTTGTGCCTCAACCTTTCGAAGATGAGCCCCAAATCCTTCCTTCCCCACTCTTCCATTCCCTTTCATTCCTTGTTAAAGATGTGGAACACATCATTATCATCCCATGAGATCAGATCAGTCACTTATTTCAGCCATCATCATCACTGAAATTGAGATCCAGTGAGTCCCAAGCTTCACCTATGCTGCTACCCATTCTATTATCATATTTTGAACCTCTTACCCACTGTTTTGAGCCCCATTTTGGAGTGGTTGTTAGATTTTATCATTCAAGATAGAATTATATTAGGATCTTTAACTAAGAGAATAACAAGCACAAAAATAAAACACAAGAGACAATGAACACAATGTTTTTCCTCGGGGAAACCATAAATGGAGAAAACCCCGTAGCTTCCTCAGAGATAGAATCAACACCAAAAGTAAAACCCCAAAACAATAAGATGATCTCCCGACAGTAGTAGCCTCTTTCTTTCTAGCCCCAGCAACTTCTTCTCTCTCAGCTATGTGGTACAACTGAGTGTGAGTGAGTGTGTGATAAATAGAGAGTCTCACTCTCTATTTATACTAATTCCTGACTTGACAATAACTCACTAGGGTTGACTTCTCTAGGAGAGTCTAATAACCCTAGAGCCCCAGAATCACGGGGACTTTAACCCTTGAACAATAGCAGGGTTACCCACAATGACTTGACATTACTTGTTTACATTATAGAACCTCATGATAGGAACATCGGGGGCATGACATGACTCAATTACATTACAGATACTGCCCAGAATAAACATCGGGGCACAATACATGAAATATACAAGTGAATACATTCCAAAGTTACATATACATCAACACTCCCTCTTAACTAGGAAGGTATTATCTCGACACAATTTGTCAGCACTGGTCTTCTTCTATGGATCATCTCATCATCTCCATATTCAAGTCATCTTCATCTTGGATCTAGATCATCACTCGATATGGATCATCATCACTCGATCTAGATCATCACAGGGACATCATCACTGGATCTGGATCATCACTACTGGATCTGGATCATCACTTGATCTGGATCATCACGGGGACATCATCACTAGATTTAGATCATCACTGGGTCATCATCATAGGTGCTATCTCATGATTCTTCTCGTCATAGGAAGTTCTACAGAGCTAGCCCTTTTTCATGCTGGTTGTAGGCCTAGCCTCCTTGTAGGTCTTCTTCAGTGCTTATATCTGACCCTAAGTCAGAATGGCTAGCACTAACATTTGACCATGAGAGGAACACATCCAACACCATGTCAAAAAGGAATAACCCTTACATTCACCAACATGATAGCACACAACTACTATCATCTGTGAAAAGAAACATCACTCACATCCACCAGCATGATAGGACACAACTACTATCATTTGTGGAAAGGTAATGTACTCACATCTGACCTTGACTCATCAGAAAGGCACAACACTTATATTCATCGGCATGATAGGAAACATATACTATCATCTGTGAAAAGGAATAGAACTCACATCCACTAGCATGGTAGGACACACCTACTACCATATGTGGAAAGGCACTGCACTTACATCTGAGCTCGACTCATCAGAAAGGCTCTCAATCCCAGACTGAGGGTTCCTGGTAACTGACCAGGTGCCTCCATTCAGAGAATGGAAACAACCCATATATCTGATCAAGTGGGAACATATATCTCAATCACATCAGAATGGCCCTGCACTTATATCTGATCATGTGAGACTACATCCCACAGTCATATCAGAATGGCCCTCAGTCCTAGAATGAGTATTCTTGGTAACTGACCAAGTACCTCCATTCAAAGAATGAAAATAGACCTTATATCTAATCATGTAGGAACCAATCCTATAGTCATGTCAGAATGGCCCTCAGTCCTAGACTGAGTATTCTTAGTAACTGACCAGGTACCTCCATTCAGAGAATGGATATAGCCCTTATTTCTGATCATGTAGGAACCAATCCTCTCACCATGATGGAATGGCTTAGCCCTTACATCTGATCATGGAAGGAACCAATCCTCTCACCATGTCAGAATGGCTCACGGACTCATCTCTTCCCCTCGGGGGAAACCTCAATCTGGAGAACACCAAGATTCTCCCTGAAGTACTCAAACTTCACTCTGGCCAATGGCTTCATCAACACATCAGCTATATGTTCATCTGTTACAACATACTAGAGCTTCACTGCTCCCCTCTGCACCATATCCATGATATAGTGATACTTGATATCGATATGTTTCGACTTGTCATGGAACACTGGGTTCTCCGACAACTTCACACAACTCTGGTTGTCGCAATATATACAAGTAGCATCCAACTGGAGATCAAATAAATCAGATAGTAGCTTCCTCAGCCATACTACCTCACAAATAGCTGAACAATATGTGACATACTCTGCTTCATCTATACTCTGTGCCACACAGGATTGCTTCCTACTAAACCAATAGATCACACCTGATCCCATATTGAAGCAACACCCTTAATTTCTCTTCCTATCAATGGCACTGCCCGCCCAATCTGAGTCAACATAACCCTCCAGGTTAATCTTCTGATTTGCCTCATATTTGAGCCCATAATCAATTGTACCTCTCAGGTATCTCAGAATATGATTTGCAGCAATCAAGTGAACATGGCTTGGATCTATCAGGAATTGGCTCAAGGTGTTCACAGCAAAGCAAATATCGGGTCTTGTGTTCGTCATGTACATTAGGGACCCAATCATCTGACGATACATCGTAGCATCAACTGAATCTGATGAAGCATCACTCAATAGCTTCAGGTTTGATGCCATAGGTGTAGTCATGGCCTTGCAGTCCATCATCCCGAATCTTTTTAGGATCTCTACTGTATATTTCCCTTTCCCCAGGGAAATTCCATCTGCATTCTGCCACACCTCCATGCCTAGAAAATAATGCATCATACCCAAATCCTTCATTTCGAATTCGGCAGCAAGATTCCTCTTTGTATCAGTAATCAACCCCTCCATACCTGCTACAAAAAGATCATCTACATATAGTAGGAGTATCATTGGGTTTCCATATTCAACCTTGTAGTAAAGGTTGGAATTTGCTTTACTTTTGGTAAAGCCCAAACTGGATAGAAAGCTATCAATTCTGCCATACGATGTCCCAAGTTCCTGTTTCAAACCATACATGGCTTTCTTCAATCTACACACATGAGAATCCATGTCATGTGTCTCAAAACCAAGTGGTTGCTCTACATACACTTCCTCTTCCACTACACCATTCAAGAAAGGAGTCTTGACATCCATTTGGTGTATCTTCCATTTCATCACTACACCCAGAGCAAGTACTAATCTGAAGGAAGTGTATCTAGATATAGGTTCAAAGGTTTCTTCATAATCTATTCCTTCTTTCTATGAGAAGCCACGAGCCATGAATCTTGCTTTATATTTCTCTATGTAGCCATCTGCAGCATGCTTGATCTTGTAGATCCATTTGGAAGTTACAACAAACTTCCCCTCTGGTCTTGGGACAACATCCCAAACATCATTCTTCATGATCGATTGATACTCTTCAATCATAGCATCCTTCCATTCTTTCCTTTCTACTGCTTCTTCATATTTGAAAGGTTCTTTATTGATAAAGTCACATAATAAAGCTACATACCCAGAGCAAGACCTAGTCCTCTTTCTTTCTCTATGATTCTCTTCTAGAGCCCCATATCTTTCTGCACCTTGGATAGCTTCTCATACCCATGCAAGTTTCCTCTTGTGAGGATTTTTCTCCTGAGGTGGATCTACAGGTTCTTGAGGTTCTTCAAATTCTTGATTTTCTTCTTGATATTCTTCATTCATGGTTGTGTCATGAATTCTGGGTGCTTCTGTTTCTTTAGGCTCTTCAGCAGGTCTCTTTCTGGATTTGTTGTAAGCTAAGTCTTTTTCAAATGTTACATCCCTATTGATTTCAATATTCTTGAATCCCGGGAAGTATATTTTGTAAGCCTTCAAGCTTTCAGAGTATCCCACAAATATACCATTCTTTCCTAAAGGCTCTAACTTTGTCCTCATTTCTTTCAGAATGTGTATGTACACTAGACAGCTGAATATTCTGAGATGGCTGACTTCTGGTTTCTTGCCGAAAAAAACATCTTCAGGTGTCTTGTTCTTGAGTGCTCTGTGTGGAGTACGGTTCTGTACATACACCACTGTTCTGGCAGCTTTTGCCCATAGATGCATGGGAAGATCTTGATCATGAAGCATAGCCCTTGTAGCTTCCATGATTGTTCTATTCTTCCTTTCTGCAACCCCATTTTGTTGTGGATTATATGGAGTGGATAACTCCCTCTTAATCTTTGAATCTTTTCATAACTCTTTGAGTTCATTTGATGTGAATTCTCCACCATTATCTGAACGAAAGGTCTTGATCTTCTTTTCAGTGTGGTTCTCAATAAAGGCTTTGAATTCCTTGAACTTGCTGAAAACTTCATCTTTGTTCTTCATAAAATATATCCATGTATTCCTAGAAAAATCATCAATAAAGGAAACATAGTATACATACCAACTTAAGGAACTAGATGACATTGGACCGCATACATTAGAGTGAATGATTTCCAACATTCCTTTTGCCTTTCTCTCGCTACTTGGAAATGTTTTCTTTGTGTTCTTTCCTTTCGCACATCCTTTGTAGAATCCATCATGTTTTTCCTGAATTTCTAGAAGACCTTCAACAACATTGCGTGTAAGTAGTAGTGCTCTGTAATGCACATGTGAAAGGCTTCTATGCCAAAGTTCATTTGGTTCTACTGTGTCATGGACCAAATCTTTTTTTGGATGGCCCTTCAATTTGTATAGACCTCCCTATTGTTCCCCAATCACTAGTGCATCATTAATAGTCTTTCCCTTTGGCCACATGATAACTTGGCCATCTATAAATGCAAATCTCATTCCTTTTGCATCTAATGCAGATATGGAGAGGAGTTTCTTCTGTAGTCCTGGTACAAACAATACATCTTGCATCTTCATAGACTTTCTAGAGTCTAGCTTATAGGAGGATTCCCCACTACCTTTTATTGGATACTGGTAGTCATCTCCAAGTTTCACCTTGTGGGGTGATTCATGTTCTCATAGTTTCACAAAGGACTCTTTCAATCCTGTCATATGTTTGGAATCCCCACTTTCTATAATCCAATCATTGCTTCCATGTGTGATGTTTCCCATGAGAGCAGAAATCAAGACATATCCTTCATCACTTGAAGAATCATCACTTTCTTGTCTGATTCTCTTTGTGGAAGGTTCATCATCCTTTGCAGCATGATCACGATGTATTCTCTTATTTCCCTTTTTCTTATTTTGTCTTTTAGGACAATCTTTTGCAAAGTGTCCTACTTCATCACATGTATAACATCTGATTCTAGACAAATATTTTCTAGTGCTATTTTTATGGAAATGCTTACCTCTGGAGTGATGAGAACTTATTTTTCTTTTATTGGAGTGAACTATGAGAGCTTGATCTTCACTTCCCATCTTTTCTTCTCGAGCTGCTATCCGAGCTTCTTCTTGAGAGCATTCTTCCCATAGTCTACTAAATTTGACTAGCTTCTTTCTGGTACAGATCCCTTGAATAAAGGAGTCCCATGATCTAGGGAGACCATTCAAGGTGGTCATCACAATATTTGCATTCTCCAATTCTTCATCTACTACTTCCAGTTGTTCCTTGATCTCAGAGACCCTTGTAAAGTAAGACTAGATGGTCTCTGCATTTTGGATATTTACATTCTTCAGTTGGTTTCTCAAAGTCATCTTCCAGTTTATGTTCTTCCTTTCAAACAGTTTGGTTAGGGAATCAAACATAGATTTAGGTGTCTTTAGGGAGGACACCTATGGTATGAGGTGATGCTTGATTGAATCAACAATAATCCCCTTAGCCATGACCAATTTCTTCTTGTTTAAGGCCTTATTCTCATCTCCTTCTGGAACTGGAACCTCCTCATTGATATAGGAGTCCAACTCATTTTCTTCTAGGACCAGGGAGATCCTATACTTTCAGGATCAAAAGTTATTAGCTCCCTCAAGATTTTCATCAATCTTGGCATGATGAGACATCTTAACTGAGAAACTCAAATAGAAATACAAAAGATTTATATCTTACCAGGTCAAGAAGTCGGATCTGGATTTGGAGCTAAATTTTTGCAGTGCTAGTTTAGGAGTAGATTAGGGTTGGACTTTCCTAAAGATATATCCAACCAAATTCTTTGATCTTGATCCCTAAACTTTTATTTTGAGGAGGAGATCAATCCAGGCCTGGGCTCACTCAAAAATTCCACTTATGTGGAAAGCCCTAATTTTTGGCAGTAGTGTCGGGTCCAAAACTAAAAAAACTCAAAATCAGATTATGTTTCGATAGAAAGATGTACCCTAGGGAGGAGAGTCAGCCCAAACTTCTTTTGCTGAAAATATATGGAGAGAGATCCAAAAAATAGGAATCCCTAGTTCCCACAGCTGCATAGTGTCTTCTTCTCAGGTTAGCTCTGATACCATGTTATATTTTATCATTCAAGCTAGAATTATATTAGGATCTTTAACTCAGAGAATAACAAGCACAGAAATCAAACACAAGAGACAATGAACACAATTTTTTTCCTTGGGGAAACCATAAATGGAGAAAACCCCGCAACTTCCTCAGAGATAGAATCAACACCAAAAGTAAAACCCCAAAACAGTAAGATGATCTCTTGAAAGCAGTAGCCTCTTTCTTTCTAGCCCCAACAACTTCTTCTCTCTCATATATGTGCTAAAACTGAGTGTGAGTGAGTGTGTGATAAATAGAGAGGCTCACTCTCTATTTATACTAATTCCTGACTTGACAATAACTCACTAGGGCTGACTTCTCTAGGAGAGTCTAATAACCCTAGGGCCCCAGAACTGGAGGTACTTTAACCCTTGAACAATAGGAGGGTTACCCAAAATTACTTGACATGACTTGTTTACATTATAGAACCTCTTTATAGGAACATCGGTGGCATGGCATGACTCAATTACATTACAGATACTTCCTGGAATAAACATCGGGATACAATACATGAAATATATAAGTGAATACATTCTAAAGTTACATATACATCAACAGTGGTCAATCCTCCACTTCCATTTTTATGTGCACCAATAAAATAAATATAATAAATATCTCTTTATTTATGTAAGTATAATTTTCAATTATCTCATATGTAAAATCTTATATCAATGAGCTTTAAATCATGCTTAAATGGGAGTTTTTGATCAAATAAATGCAATAATAAAGGAGTCAAGGCCATGATCATGAGTTTGAGTGGTTTAATATGTTTATATAAGATGTATTAGGATATTTTTATTTCCTTTCTCAAGTATTATGCACTTATTCTATGAATTGCATGTGTTTATTTACACCTTAGCTAGATGATTAGGTTAAATTGACTAGTCTCACAGTTTCTTCAATTCTGCGAGTTCTGTTCATTCAATTTCAATTATGTAAGTTGCTGCCTATTTTTTATTGACCCCTATATCCATATATACTTTCATACTGAAAATTATTTTAGTCTGTACACTGCCTAGGAATCCTCCACTGCGTAGGACTTCCCTAGGCCAAAATTTCCTAATTTTCCCAAATCACTCCTAAACTCCCAAAAATTATCCAAAACTTCCCCAAACTATCAAAAACATTATTTTCTACTGTATAAATGTCTTATAACATATTTGTAACTTTCCCCAAGCCCATGGTTGAAAGGAACTGAATAAGTCTTCCTAGTTTCATGGTTGGGTGGCCCAGAAGTGTGGGAGTAAGTTTCAGCGTAGCTAACTCTTAAACATGAATGGTACCCAATATAAATATGTTATGGAAAATAAATTAGATGTTTTGAAACTTTCCTTTGTTGTTTAATTCTTCCTTCTTCCATGCCTACAAATTTCTAAGAAAAAACACCTTATTTTCCTAGTCCAAATTTTTACTGTTTGTGTACAAGTCTCTTTTCAGAAATTTAATTAAAGTTGCATAAATATTTAGTAATCTGATATGTATATCAGACTTCATATAATTACAAAATTTGGATGGATGTCTTCGGGTTCTACTATTTGCAATTTTTTTTGTTCCAACAATGGTGCATGGTATAGTCGAAGTAAGTCTACATTGAAGACTAGATGTAGACCAAGGCATGCAAGAATGTCAAGCTCAAAATCATTTTCTCCAATGTGCTTAAGGATATTGTATGAACCATAATGCAAATGTTACAACTTTTAATATGGGACGGTGAAGTTCTCCTTATTTAGAGGTAACCAGACCCGATCCCCAATTCTAGATGAATGAAGAATACGATGCTTGTCGTGTCGGTCCTTACCTTTTGCATTAGCTCACTGCAACATTTCATGTAATGCTCCAAAAATTTGTAAAAATTTAAAATTTTCATATAACATAAAATGTTTGTAGTCGTCACTACTTAGGAACAATTAACTGTTAACGGTTACCCTAAATAGTTTTAAACTAGAACTGATTCTTTTGTTAATCTCTAATTCTACATACTTATTTGTTTGTTTTCATAATTCATTGTTAAGGATTTGATTTAGTAGGTTATGGTTTGGAACAACAGGAATTGAAACATCTCTTTAATTACTAGTTCTAAGTTTGTTTTACTATTTTATGAAAGTAGGAAGTAACTTCATTTGAGATCGAGGCTTACTTAGATTTTTAGCTAATGCGGTGAAGTGATGCTTCTTTTACAGGTCCTTTATAGGTAAGACATTTTGTCACCAGTTTCCAGATCGAGATTATTATCTCAACTAGCATAAAATATAATGCTAGTAAGTTTATTTATTTTACAGCTTTGAGCAATAAATGAGGTATCGTTGATTGGTATATATTTATGTTTTAATTATTTTCCTGGTAAATATAAGTACTTAGGAAAAATGACATTACCCAGTAGTTCTCCCATTGGCTTCGACTTTAACTCATTCATCTAATTTTTATCAGTCTATTATCAGTTTAACTCTTGTTTATAATTCTAGTGAAAGATAAAGGTATAGAAAATCCCTTTATATTTTATTACTGATGTTGAGGTAATTCAAGAGTATTTGTTTTCAACAATAAATGAGTTACATAAACTTAGGAAAACCTATAATCTAGGTATAGTCGTAAGGTACATTGACTAATATTCATACATGGAAAAATAAGACCTAGCGCATAAGATAGATTTTCTAACTGTTCTAGTTCTTACCAAAATGGAGATGCAATAATACCAAGTTTATAACTTTACACAATAGTATTACTGCTATTTTGGGTTATGGAACAAAATATTACTTTTACAACATCTATTCTACCTAACCTTTGTAAGATTCTTTACCTCACAAGGGAAAATGATAAAACAAACATTAG